>JAGFPH010002564.1:150780-177405 GCA_018207615.1 Philaenus spumarius | reverse complement strand
ACCATGATTTCTCTCCTATACAGTACTAACTTAGCCAAGACGTACGTACCACCCTCGAGGTTTTTGAAAGAAAGGTAAATTATTTTGTTAAATCGGCAAACTAGGCTATAAAGCAAATATGACATCATTCTATAGTGCAGTGTAAATGGTCAAGAAAGGGTGTCCAAAGAATGAACGTCTATGACCTACAAAGATGAAATGTAGGTAAATTAGAAAACACGAAAAAAATAAACAAACACAGCTGAAATTAGATTTGTGGTATTGTATATTAGAGAAGGTGAGTGTTGTAATTGACAATAAGAAGACAGCTTGGTAACGTAAATAGTACTTTGAATCAGATACTTACATTTCATCGTTTTTTATCAATTTTATTGAGCATTTTTTTAAATTTTGTTGTCAAAATCACGTGACCCATTTTTTAATAAATTTAATAATATATTTTTTATTGTAATGCCTCACATTGCAACATATGGAAGAACATGTGATAAAAATTGGAGGTCTCTACTATGGTTGCTGAGAAAAAGATAGATAATGTTGAAAAAATGCAAATTTCGGGAAAACGCAAGTAAAGTTAGCCTACCTTGTTTTAGTATTCAGCTGCATATGATAGTATATGGTTGCTGAAAATATTTATTAAGCAAAGCAGAACATGCATTAAAAAAATATTTTTTACCATTTTCTTCTGCTTAGTATTTATCAAATCAAACAGAAATTAACTAGAATAACAATAAAAGATTTTTTAAATGTCGAAAAATTTCACTGGCCCGACAAACTTAGAAGAAAAAAAAATAGGTAGGGCCATAAACTTAAAACCAATGAATAACAAATAACTATACACTTTGGGAACAAATCACCAATTTATAAACAGTAAAACATAACAGCAATAAAATCACAAAACAAAATAAAATATTTTTAAAAAAATATCTAAGAAATGATTTGATGTGTGAAGTGTGTGAAAATGTATGTTTCGTTTAGTTGTAATACATTTATGTTTGTCTTGTGACCGCGAGTAACGTCAAATCTCTCTTAATATTATTTTTAACAAACCTTGACAAAAGTAGTTCAGTTTTTACTTCTTTCTTGTTGCTACAGCTGTTTTTCTTTGACAGAAGGCATCATTGGACTCATAACAAAAACACACCCACTCCACACACATACAAAAACACATACAAAACTGCATACCGATTTTGAATTTTGTAATTCTAATACAAGAAATAGTTCTTTGATTTGGCCCCATCCTTCCATTTCTATTATGTAACTCTTAATAGTTGTAACTATAGTGCATCCCCTTGCGGAAATTTACAAATAGTTTTTTTAATTTATTTGCAAACTTTAAAAAAAACTAACGGAAATTGTGGTAGCTCAAATCTGATTGTGTTTATTTGGATTAAATATTGTAATTAATCAAATTTGCATATGAAAAGTATCACAACCGTAGCAGAAACTCAAACACGCATATTACTTAGTATTTAAATTGCCATTAGCACAACTAAAAATGTATCAATGCTTTTATTTTTATGGTCAGCTTTATTGTTATATCTTACCAACGGTTCCAATTGTTAATGCCTTCTACATAACTAGAGCACACAGCCATTTGTAAAGAAACCTCAGATCGTAAACTATGTCTTTGTTCATCAGGTATTGGTACATTTAATTTTTCAAAATCCATACTACTAAAAGTTAAACCTTTGCAATATTGTTTCTGGATTTGATTTAGTTCGGCCTTAACTATTGATACTTCCAGGTTAACAAGACTATAAATCTCTTCAATTATGTCGTCTGCATTATTAAATGCTGCCCCTAAACTGTAAAAAGAAAAACCTTTATCTAATTACATTAGAACATACAGATTAACCATAGATTGTTAAACTAATAGCCCAGTCAATAAAGGCCAAAAATCGCCATTTGTCGCAACAAATTAGGGGAAAGCTGAATTTTTTATATGTGATAGACCCTTATGAGACATGTATTTTCTCAAAAGTCCCCGCCTCTCCCCCTTGTGCTTCCTCCTCCACCCCCCTTGAAATTTACAAATGCTTCACAAGATTGCTTACAAGTTCATTAATACTCATCGTAGTGAATTAATTTTTTGTACATATGTTCCTTGATCCATATTAAACATAT
This sequence comes from Philaenus spumarius, assembly GCA_018207615.1. Lineage (NCBI taxonomy): Eukaryota > Metazoa > Arthropoda > Insecta > Hemiptera > Aphrophoridae > Philaenus > Philaenus spumarius. The sequence continues at coordinate 175,281 of JAGFPH010002564.1, read as the reverse complement.
TTTGTTCTTATAAATGTTTCGATAAATTTAATATTAAAGGACCTATTAAACAACAAACACCAAAAAAATGATTTCTCAAGGCATATAAATGAAGCGGTGAGATTAAAAAGGAAAACATTCCAGTGAATCTAATTTTTGGGGAAACACAAAAAACTCTATAGGAACCAAACTACAGCTGTAAGACAAAAAAGTACAATTGCAAAGATGTTTATTATAACCATGGTAATAATAAAACATAAGTCTTTTTAAGTTATTTTCAACGGTTTAACCCTGAGAGTCAAATAAAACTGCCGGAATGTTTTCCTTTTTAATCTCACTGCAAAAAAGGGCAGAAAAACGTTTTGAAAACCTTTGTTTTTTTCAAACAACATGTTTATTTATTGTGACAAAATATAAAGTTACTGAATACATGTTTAGATTTTAAAAAGATTTTAAAATGACAATATCAAAATATGTTATTAGGTTGTATTGTAAGTCCTTCTTAGTCATCATCGTCGTCATTCTGTTCGCCGTTGGTTCGTTCAGCAACTACTGTAGGCCACTTTAAAATATTGTCATAAAATAGTCTGAATTCTTCTGGCACATAATGTTTTACTTTAGCTACATCATCTAGTTTGGCTTTCTTAATAGGAACCTTTCCATCATAGGCTTTTTCAGTTGGGAGGATTACTTCTCCCCCTTTGTAAAGTTTGAAAATACTATCATTTTTGACACCATCAATGAATGGACGAGCAATCACATACCCTCTTTTAGCTGCAAAAAAAGATAAATGCTTATATGTGCTAATTTTGAATGGTTCCTTGGTTCGTAGGCTCTGACATGTTTTTTTGAAACATTTTGGCCACCATTTGTTAAAGTCAAGAATATCTTGGTTTTGCACTATTTTAACAATGAACTTAGGCTCAGTTTTTTTTGCTGTTCCTATCATGTTGTCGTACTGGTCAGGGGAGTACACTCTATCGTGGCGACGAATGATTCTCTTTATAATTCCAAAGTCACGGTCACAAGGTAAAAAACTGTGGCCTCTAGTTGGAAAAAAAACATGAATCTCATTAAATCGCTGTAAAAGAGTTAGAGATAAAAAATACCTCACCATAGTCTGGTTTCTATTTTGCCCAGGGCACGCGTCACTAAAAACGTAAAGAGTTTTTACTTGCTCATCAACACTGTTATGTAAGTAGTCATTTAACATGGAACACACATCGTTCGCACCTTTCTTTGCAACTCCCTCATGGTATGTATACATTGTAGTCTTGTTACTACCTAAACTATGGACACAAAAGACCTATAGTGCCATAGCTTTCTGAGATAAAACATCTCCTGAACAGGCATACATGGCAAAGGAAGATTCTGCATAAAATCGAAGCACACTGCATGGACGTCATTTCTATTTTTGCATAACTCAGTGATTTCTTTAATTTTTTTGTAAAACTTACATGCCCTTCTTTTATGGACCATCAACTTAACAGTAGCAGTTCGTTTTGCGTTCTCATTCAGAACTGGAGATTTTATTTTTGTACTAAGATCCTCGCATGTTGAGCACACGTCAACTTGTGGTCTTCCATAACGGTACCCATAATTTTCTTTGTAGTAATTCAGAAAGTATTCATATTTGATGGTTTCTTTAAGATCAGGATGTTTTTCCAGAAACATATCATGCATGATTTTGCATGTGAGGCCAGCCTCAAGGTAAGTTACTTCAACAGATGAGTAATGAGAGGTTTTTTTGGGGTACGATTCGATGTGCTCATTTAACTTAATTAAAACGTCATTTGGAATCTTAGTATGATTACCGTGTCTTCCCCTCATGTCCATAGGCTGTTCACCTTTAGCTAAAATAGATGTTAAACGAAAAACCATTTTACTAGTTACTGCATGTAAGCTCAAGTATGCCTTGCGGCAAACTTCAATCCTGTCACCATCAACCATACTGTAGTATTTAAAAGATGAAGCAAACTGTTTTGAATCTACAGATGTAGGCCTATGCCGTTGAACATTGGAGCGCTCAATTAAGCACATCAAATAAGTGTCTCGTTCATTTTTAGGCCTGCCACTGTAAACAATATTAAGTATCTTTAGTTTTTGATCCTCAGTAAAGTTATTGGTACACTTCTTCTTACATTCACAATCAGGACCAGTAGTCTTTTGCTCTACTAACCTTCCAGAAGTTGTTACAAACTCCAATCCACTCAGTCTAGCAGCTTTCATTTTAGCAACAGCATTTCCTACACCTCTCCTCTCTCCCCCTTTCCTCTTCTTAGCAGGGCTTTCTTCATTTTCTGATATTTCAGCCATAGTGTTTTCACAATAATTCAAATTCCTTGAACTTTCACTGGTAATAACACACTTGCATAGAACTTTTACATACTTTCATAACCTAACAAGAAAACAACTACAAATAAAGACATGTTCCATAACATTAAGCTACCACTATGCGCCCTGGTGGCCGAACAATGTACTACTGCTCACTGAGGTTTAAAAGGAAAAGATTCCAGGAATGTTTTCTTTTTTAATCTCAGTCTAATTTTTAAAGGCCTGCTAAGGCATTAAAATGTGGAGGAATGTTTTCTTTGTTAAGCTCAGAAGATGCATCTATGTCTAAAAAACAAAATGGCTATCTCAACTCATTTTGTCAATTTTTTGGAATGTTTTCCTTTTTAATCTCACCGCTTCAAATATACTTTATTAACTATATTTTTTAAATTATTTAAAATACACAAAAATGTTTCAAATAAAACTTGTAGTATGTATCTTTAGCTTTAATATAATGTGGATAATTACTTGTTTAAATTTATCGCTTGCTCTTGGGACATCGTCAAAGAGAGCGCTTGCACGCCGCTCCAGTGGTCAGACGCAGGTTTTTTAACCGCTTCACATGGATATATTATGTACAATGGATGTTGCAATATAATTTTAGTAAATGTGTGAGCATAAATACTGTTTGTATATAATGTATTGTAAGTTTAGGTTTAGATTGTGAGTATATTAGGTATGTTTTTTTATTACATTTATATAAATAACTAGCTAACCCGTACGGCATTGCCCGTGGTGGTTGGTATTTTCAGTCTTTTTAACGTAATTGTATTCTTTTTAAGTGTTCAATCAGTGAGTGGTATTTGGCTTTTATATATAGATCTTAAATAATAAAAGCACTATTGTCATAATAATAAAAGATCTGAAATTATGATTTTAGTAACTTTGATCCCACCAAACCCCTCCTAAAATTTTGATTTTTTTTTTTTAAACCCTTTCTTAGTGAGCGCCTATGGCCCTAGAGGAAGCTACATACCAAATTTCATTTTAATCCGTTCAGTAGTTTTGAAGAAATCGTGATTTAATAACTTTGATTCCCCCAAACTCTACCCTAAAATTTCGAATTTTTTCAAACCCTTTCTTAGTAAACACCTATGGCCCTAGAGGAAGCTACATACCAAATGTCATTCCAATCCGTTTGGTAGTTTTGAAGAAATCGTTTTTTTAATAACTTTGATCCCCCCAAACCCCCCCTAAAATTTCGAATTTTTTCAAACCCTTTCTTAGTGAGCACCTATGGCCCTTAAACCAGCAAAAGATTGGATTTCCATGTGCAAAAGAAAAGGATTAAAAAATATATGTTACATGGCAGCATCAAGACCTTCCACCCACCCCATATATGTACAAGTCTTAATAGGCTCAAGTACAAATAAGTAGGCTATTTATGTTACACTATAGCGAGATTCTAAATAATAACATTATTCGCAATATTTAGTTTCATCTTTATATGGATTTTGGATTTATATTAATATTTACAACTTGCAAACCAGTGTAATAACAAATTAAGTGATAATTTCTACTGCATGTTAATTACCGTATTTTCACGCTGTAGGGCAACTTCCTTATGCAAAGTCATTCATAGATAGCACGTAGAACTTCGACAGTCTCGGAAGCTGAGAGACGATTCCGACATACAAAAGTATATTTCATGACTAACTCAACACTACCCGTTTACAAAGCTATCAGGAGAGTTAGTGTCTTTAGGCTCAGGTGTCATTTCAGACAAAAAAGTAAATTGTGACAATGCATATGAAATTTTGAAATGGGATATGGAAAAAATGAAAGGAAAGAAATTTGGAGAATTGAAGCTAAAAAGGAAAGATATGGCCATGACCCAAGCAAGTCACAAGTCCGTAGCTATTCGAACTAACAAAGTTGTGGTAAACCCTTAACAACTTTTCAACCGGGTCTTATGTTTCTATGACAGCCCAAGTAAGTTGAAGTTTTATTTTGGATACGAGTTAGCTTCACAGCCAACTCTTCTTCTTTGTTTGATGAAGTCTCACTACACACAGGATCAAAATCGTATTTCCTAAAAGTATTTACTGAGCGTATCACCAATGAATTACCTCAGGGGGATGATGTCAGCATAGACATTGATGGAGGCTTCCTTTTACATTGTGTTTCTTGGCCAAAGGAAGGAACTTGTGAAGACATAATCCAGAATTATTGCACCCATATTATTAATAGATATGGAAAAAAACTGTAGTGTGTGATGTATATCCTAAGGAATCCACAAAAAAGGGAGAGGAACAGGTAAGAAACAAAACCTCATCAAAGTAAGTAACAAAACCAGCTCTGTAAGTAGCCTGAATAAATTTATATGAATTTACAAAATTGTTAAGTACTTTTAAAAGTAACAGTATTACTAGACCAAATTTTAAATTAGGTACTTAAATCTTATAAACTAATAGTACTCTACATTATTTGTAGAATAGGGCCCAGGATGACCAGAAGTCAGCCTTTGGAGGATAAGATCTTCTTTCTCATCTTTCTTGTACTTCTAAAATGAAACAAGATGTCCGGCTTTTATAAAAACAAGTATTTAATTAATTAAACTGAGGGACTGTTCAGATAAGTTCTGAAATAGAATGATAAACTTTAGCCCATCACAAAACCAATAATCTCATGTTGACATCCATTCTTATATTTAGTAATTGAAAAATTAGTGTAAATACAGTACTAAATAAAAATATGGTTTTCCGTTATTTTTATTAAAATGCTGTCGTTGTCCATTTTAAGATAGAGGGTCTGTTATTCACAGGTGGTGAATACATTATCATTTATAGTGAAATGGCAGAGAATGTTAAAATGTGTCCGCTATTTAAAGAAGTTTCCGCAAACAGAGATTTTATTCTACAATAATCTCCAACAATACTACAATCAGGGGCGGCCTGAGGTATAAGTAAACTAAGCCGAAGGCTTCTCCACAACATGGGCAGCCGCGGTAAACTTTGTAAATATAGTTTACGACAAGAGAAAACAAAACCAGCAACACAATCTATTTGGCACTCTGGTCAAGATTCATTTAAAGTGAACTTCTTTTTCATTGTACTTGACAGAGCAATAGCCTCTTTATAGGAGAGATTAGACCTCATGGAAAACCACAGAGTAGGTTTCAAATTTATGTATAATATTGCTGGCCTGGAGAAGAGTTTCAGTGACACATATGTTACAAGTGAGATGAGGGAGATTATTAATTCATATTTAGATAATTATATTAGAAGTCGAATTTTATTGGTACAGGGCAACACGCGATGAAGTCAAATCGCATAGTTTTTGCATTTTGTATTAAGCCAACAACCGAGCTAGATGAGTAAAACTGAATGAGGACAAAGATGTTAAATAGAGGGGAATAAATTCGAGACGGGTTTTTTGGGTGGAACCAGTGTAGGTGTACGTCGGGGCGAGACGAGCTGGCTGGAAGAAGCCACGAGGACAAAACAAGGTAAGAGCACATTTCTTGTGAATATTTCGGGAAATTGTTTTAGCATCAAGCTAAGTAGAATCAGTTTTGTTAGTTTTATAATTTGGTAATTATTTATTTGATTGATGTCTGTATTTGAGAACTTTGGGAAGTGGATCTATTTGAACTCAGTTTTGCCCGTAGAGTTAGGCATAATATTTATATAGATTTAGATTTATTGTTGTTGGATAAATTAATATCTCTGTGCTTATGTGTACTTACGGAATTTAAATAAAAGATATATTTATGTCTTTGTTGAAATTAATTTGAATACATGTTTTTGTGACCCTCTCACTCCAAATTTTGAGTAGAACATATTTATGATCTTTCGTGTCGGTGTTTTCTTAGATAGGCAATATTTTAGGCGAACAGTGTTTTTTTTTTTTTTTGCTAGTGTGTTTTAAGCAGATTAGGTCGGCCTTACAGATAAATTTAATTAAGAATTGTGGAAAGCTAATGGAAATTGTGAATTTAGCTGTAGACCTTATACTGTAGACCGAAATACTGATTAAAGATATGTTTCGTTAGCATTAGAGCACACTTCCGTTACTGTCAATGGCACTGCGGGGAATCCGCTAACTACGCGCATCGGAAGAGGTTTCCAGATAGCACATGTTTGCAGATTTTTAATTTGACAACGAACATAATTGCAAATGAAAATTACTTTATGCTTGTCGTCAGAAATAAAACTTTTAACGTGGGAACGTGCTGAAGAATTGTACAGAGAGTTAGGTTTAGAGATTCCTGAGCAATCAGATTTAGAGTATTTGCAGGTCGCACTTTAGATTAATTAAGTTAAAGGTAGATTCAGAAGTTAACAAATCATTAGGGGATTACAATAATGTGTTATTTCTTAAAAATTCACAAGGTCCATCAAATTTAGGAGAATAAAATATTTACGACCAAGTAGAATTTAATGAAAGTATAGCGGTAATTGTATCACCACAAATTAATCAAACTAAGAAAGAGGATTCTCAAGTAATATCTATGGCACAAGAATGTTCGCCATTTTTCAATCCGGGAACGTTTAAGGGATGTCCAAATAAGGGTATTTTGTCCACATAAATAGATTCGAACGCCTGTGGCAAATAACTGGCAGGATGATAAAAAGTTTGTTTTCTTTCCTACGTATTTAGATGAGGTTGTCTTATCATATTTTGAAAACTTTGAGAGAAAAAATTTAAATATTAGGAGGGGAGATGTCAAAAGCGCACCAAGCTTTTGCACCTACAGAGAGAAAGAATTGTTATTAATGCAATTGAATAGTACAGTAGAGTACAATTAACATCTGAATCCGTAATAAAATATAAAACCGAGACATTGTGTGATAGGATTGAATAGGATATGCGAGAAGAAAAATTGTGTAATCATATTTTGAAAGGGTTGAATCCAGCAATTTTAGACAAGTCAACATTGCAAAAATTAGAAATTAACATTAAAAATTTTGAAAACGCTAGCTTTTTGATATGTACATGGCTAGGTTTAAATGGTCAGAGCATGGAGTTGAAGAAATCATGTAAATGACTTGGAACCATTTTAAGCGGTGGGGATGGACGACCTTTTCGAAGAGCTTAAAATTTTTCAACTATGATGCCTCCAAGAAGTCTCCCTGCTTTTATTGCATTTTCCTTCATAACCTAGTGTGGTTACTTAGACACTTTTCCCAACATTTTTGACTCTCCCCATCTCAGTTGCCAGCAGGGAAAGAAGCTTCTCCAAGTTAAAACTTATAAAAACATATTTACGTTCAACTTTGAGTCAGGAACACTTGAGAGGGCTGACAACATTTTAAATTGAGAAATGAATTGTTTAATGAAGTGGGCACTGACTTGCTACTTAAGAAGTTTTCAAAAGTAAAAGCCAGAAAATCCACTTTTAATTACAGGATATTCTTAGTTTGATTCTAAAGACACGATTTTTGTAATTTTATTGCAGTTTAATATCATTATAACCTGTAAATTGTAATGTAATTATAATTCTTGTTTTTAAGGTTTTGTGTGTTGTAATAAGTTACCCTCTACCTTTCAAATTTGGTCAAAATTACAATTTGATAAAAATGCTCCGATTGGTTAGTTGAGGTATGAGGGGGAGGGGGGGGCTCCAAAAAGTGGTTTTCTTACACTTGAAAAGTACCTAGGGCCGCCTCTGACTACAATGTTTGAATTCTAACTTTTTGATGTACTAAATTTCACCGTAATATAAATATAAAATATCAAATATAAAAGACATACCTTTCCTTCACAACATCTAATAAAGCTGTTACATCGTTATAGGTTTTCTGTAAATTTTCTACAGTAGATTCTTGTCTCAGAGAATCCAATAAAATGTTTATTTTAATAAACTGTTCCTATTAAAATTAACAATACAAAACATATAAGACTCACCAAAATCTCAAACATAGTACAAAGTTATTATACATGTTTGAATATGAAAAACATTAGGCATATAGGAAGTGTGGCAGTTGCCTTATTCTTATGAGCATAGTTTTACATACATTATAATTGAACCTTTGAAAATGCCCCACGTTTGGAAGCCTATGTTTTAATAGAACCTTTCTGTCAGGTTAATTATAAATAGTTAAATTTGTTCTTGATTTTAAATTGTAAAAATGATTCTAGTAATATGACGTCTTATGGTCTCATATCTATTTAAAACAACTAGTAAATGAAGGTAGACGTTATGTTGAATTAACAGGAAAATCAATTATTTATTAAGAGTCAAATACATAATAAATATATTGCACAATTATTTGAGATTGTACTCAATGTCTCTATTAAAGTTCATTTGTAAAACACAAAATGGTTTTTGTTTGCCTAAAGCTTAGCTTAGTCTATATGAAGTTAATAATTGATTATAATTTTAAATTATTAATGAAAATCTCAGGATAGGTACTCGGCTGGGATAAGCACACCTTTTGAATATCTACGCATATTGAATTTAATGATTTAAATTTAATAAAACTGTAAGCATTGGTTGGCTGAAAGTCTGATTGAAAATGATTGTTTTTGAAAGTTGCTTTAGTGAATTTATAGTTTTGATTGTTCTAAATGTTAACTCACAGTACACCACACTCTGATATAGTTATTGAATTTACACTGTTAATTCCTATAAAATATTCAATTAACGTCGAAACACTTTACTACTGATCTGCACAGTTCAAACGTTAGACACCAACTTCTTCTTCTCAGTTTTAAAAGGGACGCACTCTAAGATTGCACAACTGTTTTTGTAGAATCTTCTTTCTCGCTTCTTATTGGTCACTCCGTCGTTCCGATGTAAAGATCTTTCTCTTTGCTTACGTTATTCGATTCGAATGACTGGAGTCGGTCCAACATGGCGAACGCTTGAAAATACTTCTTCTGCTTACTTCATATTTTAATTATTTGGTGAATTTTTATAAATAAAAAATGTCATTGGTCTTTATCACAGTGTGGTAAATTATTATTGGTTATTCAAAATTGTTTACTTAAAAGATTCGTTTAGAAACATGCAACAATAAGTGTTAACTCCATTTCGAACTTAACATATTGGAATGGTAGGCCATTATAATACAGGGAATTTCTAATATTACAAACTATTTCTTAACACTTACGCTACAAATTTACATGGTTTTGTGCCTAATATTTAATAAAAGATGAGATTTTATAATTGTTCGCTGCCTAATTTATTTCTAAACATATTTAGTTTTTATATTCAAATATGTGTTGAAACAGCTGATTCACATTCTTTCGTTTAAATAATTGTTTTTGTTTATGTTTTAATAATATTTCAAATTCAATAAATAAGTGATTTGAATTAAATAAAGTGATGTATTATATTGTTATTATAAGAAAGTTGTTTTTTAGCTCAAATTAGCTAACATTCGTGGATGTCTATGTCGGTAGTTAGGAATAAGAGTGAATGAGGTTATGTAAGTTGGCCGTAATTGTTTGCACAGTTTTGTTGAAAGTTCTTTTTAAATCTAATACATTGGAAATTTAAAAATTTAAATATTAGTACATTAACGTATATTTCTAAATTCTATGTATTGGTATTACTAAAATTATATTGTCTAGGCTATTTTTTGTTATTCTATTAGGATAGGTTATACAATAGGGTGAGCCGAAAAAAGTAAATTTTTGATTATCGAGTTCTAATAGGGCTCAAAAGTTGCGTATTTATGTGCTGATTAACGAAAAAATAGTTTAAAAAATCTATCTTCAGGTCGCACAAAGTTCTTAAAGTTTTGAAAAAACTGTAAAATTACAGAATATTTGAAAGGTCACATAAACATTTTCTTTTTTAGTATCTAGTTCTAATAAGGCTCAAAAGTTGCGTATTAATGGGCTGATTAACGAAAAAATAGTTTAAAAAATCTATCTTCATGTCTTCAGGTCGCTCAACGTTCTTAAAGTTTTGAAAAAACTGTAAAATTACAGAATATTTGATAGATCACATAAACATTTACTTTTTTAGTATCGAGTTCTAATAGGGCTCAAAAGTTGCGCATTTATGTGCTGATTAACGAAAAAATATTTTAAAAAATCTAACTTCATATCTTCAGTTCGCGCAAAGGGCGTTAATTTTCTAAAAAATTACAAAATCTCTAAATGTTCAAAATGTTACAAAAATTAACAAATATATCATATTTTACCTACATTTAAAATATGATTGGTTGAATTTATTTTAGTGTTTGGATAATTTATAAAGACATCATAACTTTGCAGCTCTTTGCCCATTTTACTAGCAATTTTGGTGAAATGACCCAGAACTCACCACAAGGAGGTGGCTGCAACTCGAGTTCCACACACACCCTACCCAACCAACCAAACAAATAGGGTGTGCTAATAAAATATATTTTATATTTACAATATTTGATCAATAAACATGTATTTACAATTTTCTACATTTTTATTTATATACCAGTCATAGATGTAGTGAGCTTGAATTCTGATTTGTGTCTAAATGTTGGCATTATTGATCTTGACAGCAGAGTCGCCCTAATGTATCCATCTCTGCTATCTTGCCCACATAATTTTTCTGCAGCCTCTGTTACCAATTTTACACATCTTTCTACTGCCTGAGTGTGGCACGGAAAGTTCAGAAATTAAAATTCAAGCAATATCTTGTTTTCAAAATACGTGAAATGGTTTCTGTCGTCAATTTCTGCATCATTGGGGGAGGTGAAAACTTACATTTTGACCAATCTATAAGCTCGCTGTAGTCAGTAGCCTCAAAATCTAATGTTGGCGTAGTAAACGTTCTTACTGCAGCTTTGCCGTTAGTTTTCAGATTCCTTGCCTTTAGGACTCTTCTAAAACCCAACTCTCTAATATGTAATCTTTCATCCACTATCATAGCCAATAAAATGTTTTCTGGATGACAGAAAAATGAGTTTCGTTGAATCACCGGATCAATAATTTTTTTATGTTCTCTGGAAGATGTCTGGAAGTCTCAATAACCTTAAAAACATGTTTTGGACCATACTTTTCTGAGTCGTATTTCTTAATACCAGACTGGCGCTTATGTCAACCAACGGGAGTGACCAAGTTGTCCAGGATCACGATTAGCCAGCTCTAAAGTACATTTTCCACTTTGAATAGTTTTGACAATATTGAGGAGGTATTGTTGATTTTTGCTTAGATCTGATATGTTTAGTTCAATTACTCCTGACTCAACAACCTCAAAATCAACAATGAACTTTCCGTGCCACACTCAGGCAGTAGAAAGATGTGTAAAATTGGTAACAGAGGCTGCAGAAAAATTATGTGGGCAAAATAGCAGAGATGGATGCATTAGGGCGACTCTGCTGTCAAAATCAATAATGCCAACATTTGGACACAAATCAGAATTCAAGCTCACTACATCTTTGACTGGTATATAAATAAAAATGTAGAAAATTGTAAATACACGTTTATTGATCAAATATTGTAAATATAAAATATATTTTATTAGCACACCCTATTTGTTTGGTTGGTTGAGTATGGTGTGGGTGGAACTCGAGTTGCAGCCACCTCCTTGTGGTGAGTTCTGGGTCATTTCACCAAAATTGCTAGTAAAATGGGCAAAAAGCTGCAAAGTTATGATGTCTTTATAAATTATCCAAACACAAAAATAAATTAAACCAATCATATTTTAAATGTAGGTAAAAATATGATATATTTGTTTATTTTTGTAACATTTTGAACATTTAGAGATTTTGTCATTTTTTTTGAAAATTAACGTCCTTTGCGCGAACTGAAGATATGAAGTTAGATTTTTTAAACTATTTTTTCGTTAATCAGCACATAAATGCGCAACTTTAGAGCCCTATTAGAACTCGATACTAAAAAAGAAAATGTTTATGTGACCTTTCAAATATTCTGTAATTTTACAGTTTTTTCAAAACTTTAAGAACGTTGCGCGACCTGAAGACATAAAGGTAGATTTTTTAAACTATTTTTTCGTTAATCAGCACATAAATACGCAACTTTTGAGCCCTATTAGAACTTGATACTCAAACATTTTCTTTTTTCGGCCCACCCTATTATACAATCCCTGAGACATTATCTCACACTTATACTTAATACATGTCATTTAACAGATATTTTGTTGGTAAGACAGAATGAATCAAGACATCGGTAAACAAAGTTATCGCATCTACTTTATTAATTCCAAACTCCAACTCCAGTGTGATACTATTGATAGACTAAGTACTTTTGTTTACTCACTCAACAGTTGTTCCTTTGCAAAACTGGCTACTAAGACTCGTGTAGACCTTCTTGTAGTGTTGACCCATCTCATACTGTTCAGCTTCCAAATAGACACTCCACAAAACTTGGCCTATCCCGTAATATCTTGACATAGCCCTCAGCCTCCCTTGTACCAAACTGGCCGAACTCGCAGCCTCTCAACTCACTGGTCACCCGACCAGCATCCCTCGCAGCAGACTGCCCCTCAGCCTCCCTTGTAGCAAACTGGCCAAGATTTGGGTTATCCTAATATAACCCATCTAGCTTTCGTGTTGACATTCTCTAGCTAAACCATTGCTTCCTTCATAGCAGTTCCGTGTTCCGCGTAGTAAAACCTCTTACACAAACAAGTTTACATTTCCGGATTCATATTTCCTGTCTGTCTTACACAACCTTATACCTTTACATTAAATAACATACTAACTCTAAATCACTAAAACATATCTTCTACTAACATTCCCCACCTACTTGTAACAATTTCTGTATTGTTTGACACAGGAAACCAGTTTTTTGTTAAATGATAGTAACGCATTAGTCAATCTTTCCCTAGGATATTTTAAGCCAATTCTAATTCTAATTTTTAAAATCATTGATACCTTTCTGCTTACAATAGTAAACTCTGCTTTTTATTAGCCTTACAGCAGTAATCTAATGGTGAAAAGTCGGGATATCTGTCTGTCCATTCTATTGCAAATGTTATTCCAATCCAACTTCCAGTAAAAAGTGCAATTCTTCCCAAGCTCTGATTTTATTAGCTTTGATTTGTTTGTCATTGACTTGAACTAGCTAATAATGTACATTTTCTGCAATTCATAATTTGTAGCAACTTCTTAACCTCTTTCGATGTTATTTTGATAAAGTTAACTCATAGTAATACAAAAGATGGAAGATGTGTCTTGTACATTATAAGTAAAAACTAAAAAATAAGTAAATTGTTTAGTGGAACATAACGGACTTTACAACTTTGTAAATTAATATAAATTTATTCAGACTTATAGAGCTGGTTTTGGTGTATTTTTTTAGCAAAATAGATCAAGTTTTTATTCACATAGTTAGTGCATAGCACCGAATCGGACCAAGAACACACTAGCTGTGTGTTTTAGTTTGAAGTCTGTGACAATTGTGCAACAGAGTTTGCCAAAGATCCTTCCAGAAAGCTTATAATTTATAAGAGGCATAAGTGTTTTGATAACATTAGGTATAGGTATACAGAGTCCTAACAAAACTTTATTAATGTAATTTTCTTAAAGATCCAAAGTTTAACCCACAACCATTTTGAACAGAGACATCGTAGCAACTTCATATTTGCGTCATTTTCCTTGTTTTAATAATACTTTTATATTTAAAAATCTTTACCTGTTTCACAATGGGTGGTATCTTTTAAAATATCTAAGTTTCCACTCCTTGGCCACCTCCCAAGACGGGCTTCAAATTCAACTTCTCGCCAAAAGATAATACTGAAAGTTGAAAGTTTCTACCTGAAATGGTTTTAACTTTATTGCCATGCATTTATCTCAATCCTGTATATATAATAGTTAAAATGGCTTGAGTATCTTCTCTTACCTTGACTGCCATTTTAACTTTAATTTGACAAAACGGAAGATAGATTCAGACCAGTAAAGAGTTTTTGTAATGTTTTAGGAAAATAAACAGTTTAGTAATTATTTAAACAGATTGACTACATTGGTTACACAAACAGTGTCTGTCACAGGAACCACATGCTTTTCGACTGGCTAATATGGCCAAGTGGTGAGTCTCAATAAGTAGGGTGTAGTCGTGTTGTATCCGTTAGTATTGCAAGTTTAGTTCCCAAAATGTTGGGAATCCTAGATCACCGTATTTTTGCTCTTCGGCAGTTTTTCGTAAATAATGGCTATGTGTTGCAAACACAGCACATCTTCTGTACCCATTTCAATATCCTGGTTCATCGACGTATTCCGAACCACAACACTACTTTGATATAGGTTGGAAACTTCAACACAACCTGCTCAGTAGTGAAAATAACTTACGTGGCCCTATCAATACATCCTTTACTTGAAAAACATCATGCGAGTAAGGGCGTCTGCAATACAGAATTTGAATCAACTGCTAGATCGTGTTAGTGGAAGGATTTCATCCAATCAAAATTGAGACGTGGCACCAATTGAGTGAAGGTGGTTATTTACAGGGTCGCATCTTTTGTGAATCCATGGATATTAATGAAAACATGATTTTCTCATGAGGGATGAAGCACATTTTCACCTGAGTGGTTTGTATACAACCAAAACTGTAGATACTATTTTATTAAAAACTGTCAGGGATTATACGAGTCCACTCTAAGCAACCAAAAAGTGATGTATGATGTGCAATTAGGAAGACGAGCATCGCTAGCTCTTGTTTTGTTTTTTGTTTAGAAACAATATTAGAGTTACTGTTAAAGCATGGTGCTACATTATGGTGCTCCAAATCTTCTTCTTTCCACATTGTTGAAGATAAGCAAAGATTTCAACAAATTGGAGCTGCTGAACAGACAGCTTGAGTTTCAATGGCCTTTGTACAGGATTAGTTTTTAGGGCACCTCGTCTCCAAATATGGCAATATTCATTGGCCCCTCGCTCCCCTGACTTATGCAACATTTTCTGTGGGGATACCTCAAGTCTTAAGTGTATATTGACAAATAACACTGCCTTGAAGATTTCAAGACAAAAACATTGTGTCAGAATAATTATACCAGCTAAAATCCTGCATAACCTTTAATCTGTGTGACGTGAGCTTAAAAGTATGAAAAACTGATACTAAAAATTAAATTTTTTTTTATATAAATACCTTAATTCCTTGTACTGCTCGCAGTCCTGTTTTGATCACTTTCTATACAGTGACGTACGTTTTGCCTATTTTTTCAGGCATTTTCAAACCGTTTATAAACAAATTTTTAAAATGATTTGCATTTGTTTAATGCGCGTCAAAAAACTATAAATTATACACAAACACTCCACAAACATTAACACAAACACATGTAATGGGACATGAATATGCCGATGTAATTTATTTTAAAATGCAACTCGCACACGTGCACCCAGGCCCGTCCTTGTCTCAGTACTGATTTTTATCTCTGTAGTTTTATTTATTTTACTTTGGAGATTGAAGGGGTTCGGCTCTGATAATACTGTCAAACAAAGCGTTGGTTTCTAAATGTATCTTCTCGTTTAACAAAGAGCTTGGATCTAAAATAGTTGCTTTATAGATGTGGAATTCTTCAATTACGTTCATGGTTGGTCCTTTGGAGCATTTATTTAAAATTTGCAAATTATTTTGTATATTGGTGTAAGTATAACCGGTGTCTATTAAATGTTCAGCAAATTTGTTACATCATACTGGTCCCTATATCTGGTAAGGCCTTCCAAGGGGGGGGGAGTACAATTTAACCTACCACTAGTTTTAACATCCTTACATCAGAAAGTTTTGTTAACAGTAAGCAAAAAAAACCTCTTTCCAGAGGAGGACAAACCACTGCCCTGTATACCAAATACTTTTTTAATCATTATAAACTTATTTAAAATATAAGCAAATAAAATATTTACCTGATTTTTCTCTTTATTACAGTTTATTATCCGAGCAACTGAAGTTTTGATAGTTTCTTTACAATCTTGATTTCGTTTCAAATGTCCGTCACGTACCTTAATAATTGATTTCAAGTACTCCTGATTGTGTTGAACATGATGTGTTAAATAACTCAGTAGCATATCCCAGAAAATCTGTATGATATATTAAACAATCATGATTACATTGTATAGTATTTAAATTAGGTATCATTGATGATTTTAATTTGAAAGCAATGCAACAGACTTTAGCGTTAACGGGTCGGGCCAGTCTCTTCCTGCCGAATTCCACATTAACTTGATTTGGCTTGCATGAGTTAACAAACCATAAGCAATGCAGAGGTGCAGTGCCGTGGGTCTATAGGGTCCATTCCGACAATAACTAGATTCGACCGGCGGTAGCAAACAAAGCATATGCAATTCGAAATAAAAATTTTGGGGGTGAAAAATCAACCTGTTACAAACTTTTACTAACAATACTACCAAAAAACATTATAAATAAAAGTTGTAGACAATAAAATCTGCTGCCAACTTCGAATCTACTAAGAGATATTGCCCAAACACCGATTGCACCCTTGTTTTTAATGTGGTGGTGAAATTTGGGTCCTTTCAATCATGGAATTTTATTTAAAATCACACTTCTTCAAATAAAATTTAAAAAAATATTGATTAGTTAAATTACAATTTTATTGGACTAAAAATACAAAATTTACCTCAATGTCGTTTCCACCAATACTGATTAGTTCCATTTCATTACTTTTTGACTTAGCACTCTGAATATCAGTGACAATACTTTCCTCTGTAGAATCAGTTTGGTTCATTTTCAAATTGATAACTTGTTGGTCAGGTGGCTTAGTCTTTACTTTCTCTTCCTTATAAAGGCTCAAAATATATTTCATTGCCTCATCTGTAACAAATATGACCTACTAGTGAACTGTTTATTATTTTTATTTTGTAATAATTTTTCTGCTTACACACTTCTTCAGCAAGGGTTAATTTAACTAAATTACAAGTGAAAAATCATTGACCAAGACCAGGATTCAAGCCCAGGACTTTTTCCATTGTGTGGTAACGTTCTGCCAACTGAGCGACCCTGATCACACCAAATATTCGTCGATGTTATCTCACTTGTATTTACTGCAATTTTATGAACTAAATAACACCACTGTAAGCTGCAAATAGGATTAAGATTGTTTTCAATGTTGTTTCATATGAGGTATTAAGTTTATTAATTCATATAAATGCAGTAACATGCATATAACATCAACTAATACCTGGTGTGATCAGGGTCGCTCAGTTGGCAAAGCATTACCACAGAATGGTAAAGGTCCTGGGTTCAAATCTTGTTTCCCAGGAACATGGGTCTTGGTCCATCTATATTCCAGGTTATTCTTTTAATTAGTTTAGTTGTAGTTATATGTGAAAACTGCTGAAATTCATCTGTAGATTAGTGAAGTATATGAAGAAAACAATACAGCAACGGAATGGTGATAAAATGGATTAGATCATCTAAAACTGGACGTACTGATGTTCAAGTTGAGGAGGGTAGTGGGTGACCATCTGGCATTACTTAAGCCTTGGTGTAGAGTGTTAATCCAATAGTTTGAGAATACAGATGTTTTATCATTTCCACATTTCCTTATAAATTTCTTCATGTTTCATAAAATGGACTGAACATTTAAAATATCAGAAGCTTGGTTTCACTGTCTGTGAAAACACTGTCTGAAGTGCACAAAACAAATCTACAACCAGTGCTTTGACCTTCCTTGGGGTTATAGTGATGAAAGAGGTAAGGTTTTAAGACAAATGGTCACTGAGAACGAAACATGGTGGCTCAAATTACACCAGAATCCAAATGGAGTTAATAAACATCACCCAAGAAAGTCAAGTTTAACGCTTTCAGGAGTAACGATGTTCGAGAACATCATGAGTTCCCGTTTCAAAAGTAGTGACTCCTAAAAATTTTTAATTTCTGAAGGAGTAAACAAATTATCTGAATTATTAAAACCTCAAACATAAATTGTTTATTATAATACTAAATAAAATGGAAAAATTTTATCAAATTTTTTATGAAAAATTTTATTCATAAACTAATTCACAAATTAAATATGTTTCTTTGTATGAAAATCTTAAAAACAAGGTTATTGTACTTAACAGCATATTACAATTAGGGCACTTGTAGATGTGTCCTTTAACATTTACTCTTTTGTAATATCACATCGCTTGTACTCTTTTGATTGTACTCTTTTGATTGTAGCATCGCTTTTGAAACTTCCTTGTTTGTCGCTCTGGTACCGGAAGTCGCATTGAATGCTTGTAGCAGGCAATACAATACAGTAAGTCTCGGGATAGTACCAGTGGCGTAAATAACACCCCGGCGGTGCGGGGGGGGAGGCGCCGCGACCCCGGGCACATAAAAAATATATAAAGGAATTAAAAAAATAAAATGAAGTAAACACACTATAATCAAAATAAATTTTACAATAAATTTTACAATGAACAATTTTTCACTAAGATATCTTAATGAAACTGTTCCATAAATAATATAACCATGGCTCATAAGTCTGAAACCGTAATCATTATGGTTAAGCAATCTGATTAGTAGCAGTTAACAATAATGCCTGCTAAACTTTAGTAATAATAAGCGAACTATTTGCTCCCCCATCAAACAAATGTATTTCATTGATGTAAATGTGTAACCACCAGGTGTTAGGTTAGGCGGATATTGGAACGCGTTTGACGCTAGTCAAGGGACTTTTTGTAAATGAATGGATTAGCGCATATTGGTAACGCGACGCTACGTAGCGCAACTCACGTGACACGACAGATATGTGGCACAGTGGCAGTCACACAGTTTCTCGCGCCACACGTCTCACGAGTTCAGTGCTCTATTAGCGCTCAAAGGTTTTGGTGTCCAGTTGTGTATTTCCATTATTACACTTTTCAGATGTTGGCCCAGGAAAAGCTGATAGAGGCCTAAAAAAGTTTGAAAATAATATTGAATTTATTTGAATAATTAAGTTGAATTTTCAATAAACATTTAAAAAAAAGTAATTTTTAATAAAGTATTTGGCGTTTGACATTAACCCCGTAAAAATGTTAATAAAAATGTGTCTTCATAAAGTCATAAACTAACAAGTGAAAATGTTTAAGGTATGTACATAGAAAGGACATAATATGTATCATCCCGAGCACTTCTATGAGTTTCGGTTCATCCGGAAGTAGTTAAAAAAAAGCAAGTAATTCTGGTAATTCTGAAGTCATTTTAAATTAGGTTAGATTTTAATAAACATAGTATAGTTTTATCCGCTAATCATTAATTTTAAACATTCTAAAAATAAAATGAAGTAAAACACACGTGTATACTGGGCGAGAGTTGGGAACAACTGTGTTGTAAGCGTTCCCCAATGCGAAGCACATGGCGTGATCGTGTCATGCAGCTTGCGTCATGTCATCTCACACTTATCCCAATATGCTCCTAGCCTTAATGATGTGTGCGAAGTGTGTACCAACATACCAACGTCATCAACGTGATATACACAGGCAAAGTATAATCACCCCCTTCAAAATATAATCCCACCCTCATGCTATCGACCATAAGCCTACATGTTAACCGACAAGTATTTTCACATGAAGAAAAAGAAGAGGTAAATAAATGTAATTGTAACAACTTACAAGATTTTTGTAAATAATAAATCTTGATGTTTGGTGTTTAAAAGTTTCAGTCTTACTTTCCCTTTTAAAGATGATAAATTAGTTTAAACTTAAAGCTTGCATGTTCTTTTGGCTATGATACTTCATAACATTGGCATATTTAATTACAATGCTGGCAACAGATAGACTGGTTATGTAAAGAAAGTCCTATACTTAAATTAATTTACTTTCATTTCAATTTAGAGTAAAATAATGTCTAATTAGTACCAGGTAGTAGTTACATAAAACACAGTGGGGTGGAATTGCTTATAGGTGAAGAGGGGTCATCTAGAGCCGAGAAGTTGCGACTTCGTTTTTTTTTTTTAGGGGCGCCATTCTTGTACTTGTGGGGGGGCGCCAATCAATGTAGTTACGCCACTGGATAGTACCCCTTTCTTTTCTCAGTGTCATCTCAAATTATTCCAAATACACATGTACACATAATGAACCAACGATCTTACCAATTAAATATGCAATAAGAATACATAGCAACCCCTCCAAGTTTGAATAGTAATTTATTATAACTCAGCACATTTTACTGCATATTTGTGCCCAAACACAAATGGTATGCTGCTAGTGTACAAATGATTGATTTTAACCATTTTACCAGGGAAATAGTGCACAAACACCTGCGTAGCCTTACAGCCACATGATTGGCTATAAGACAGTTACGTACCATTAGATGGTGAATCATTTATTCCTAAAATAGCAAACTGTGCCCTCTAACCCCTCTCCCCTCTCAATAAAAGGTGTTAATCTCACCCATCCCTTTCCCTACTCCGCTCAGACATTCCAGAGACTTCGTATCAAAATTATGCGTAAAGTGTCTTAAAAATTAATTTAAATGGTGAGGCTAGCAAAACACTGAAATTCAGAACGTCACCACTCCTTTTGTAATATTTGTACGTAATGTTCTAGAACGTCATTACTATTTAAGTACAATTTGCTGTACTGTATCAAAGGTTTCAGTAATCAATTTCAACCCGCAAATTCAGATGCACTGTGTTTTGGGGTAGGCAAAGGGTATTGGTTGTGGATGTTTTGCTTCAGAATGACAATAAATCCCAAAGCATATTGTGAGAACTTAACTTAACAAAGCAAGGGATGTGGCAGGCTCAGTATTGAAATTGTTTTGATTCATGACAAGGTCCGTCTATACATATCTAATCGAACTTGAGTTCTCATCGTATCAATTGGCTAAGAACAACTTGATCACTCTCCATACCTGATCTAGCGCCCAGTGACTACCACATGTAACTTATTTAAAAAAATCATCTAGGAAGTCAGCGCTATGATGATGGTGATGTCAAAACGGCCTTGCTGCAGTAGGTGACAAATCAGATGGCTGATTTCTTTGAGGATGGAGTTTAGAAAGAGGTTGTTCGATATGATAATTGCCTTAATGTATCATATATCGTAATTATGTTGAAAAGTATATTAAGATACAGGATTTCAAGTAAAAAAAATATTTTTTATTGTACTTGTGTTTTGTATATCAATTTCGATTATTTCTTAAGAAATTCCCCTTTTTAGTGCAATCTATTGACAATCTCAGAAGAGTGAATATCAACTGAAGATGGAGTAGAAGTTCCGAAATAGGTTAAAATTTGTAAAATGTAACTCAGTCATTTGGAAAAAATAACCAAATAAAGGTACTACATACTACATTATAACAGAGGTAGATGCAAGCAAAAAATCTTCTAAAAACTCTACTTTTTAGACTTAAGTAAATGTATTTTAATCACCAAACTATTCTTCTTCTAACCAAAAATTTAATATTTAAATAAATAAATGCAACTCAATACTTCTGGAGTTTATTCCCCACGTCAAAACTAAGACAAGCATATACATGTCCTGAAAAGCTTGGATTCCCAATTAGCCACCATTTTGTAATTTAACAAATAATGTAAATCTCTTGTACGGGGTAAATTTTTCAGAGTTAAAACTTTGTGTAGTAGATAGTGCTTTCAAATTATTTTTTGTTCAAAGAATTTAAATGGAGATGAACTTTTACCATTTTAAATAATTGATGGAAACAAACTGATAATTGTTTACCAATTTTGTTTGCATAACAGGCAGCTTTCAAACTGGTGCAACTCTTCCAACTGATTGTACACAACTCATGAAGTCAGTTGTATGAATCCAATCCAACCAATCAGTCGTAAAAAAATTGTCAAGGGCTGATTGCGCAATTTTTATTGTTATGTTCTAAAATGGTGGAAAATGTAAAACTAAGCATTTAGGACACGTATTTATACTAACTTTTTCTTATCACTAAAAAAGGTGCTGAAAAAGGTCTGGAAGTTTTAAACCTTTCAGAATAATATTTCAAATGGCTCTCACCAATTTCTTGCACACTAGTTTGTATTTTTCCAGGCAGAAAGGTCATTTGTTCATTCCAAATTTCAGATGGTTCAAAGAAATTTTTTTCACCCTCGCCATACTTGACACTAAGCTCAGAAACAGTGGCGGAAAAGGAGTGAATAGCCTGCATAAAGTGTTCTTTTGTTTCATCCCATCCAAATAAATTCAAATCAGAGTCAATCTTTTCTTTTTCTAAATCATCTGCCCTGAAAGTATATAAATTATGAAAATACATCCGTTAATACTGAAAATGTATCAAATTATATTTTTAGCCATTAAAGAATACAATAAAATGCAATGCAGATGGTTTTGTGAATGGATAACAATCAGCTGACTAAAGTTGAAATATAAAGTTTCTGTGTCTGACAGTGGATTCAAACTTAAACTGGTGTTATCACTATTATTACTGCAGAGGTGTGATCTGTTACCAGAAATTACACCTAAACAATGAGGTCGACCAGACAGCAGCTTACCATTAAACCTGCCCTTTTTGTAATAAGACACTTTGAGAGAGAGTTGAGTCAACAAGTGGAAAAGTTCAGCCTTCTCATAATCGAGCTCAATCAAACTTCAAAAGTGATCATCTTTGCTTATGATCAGCTGAAAATCATTGCAGACAGAGTCCTTTGTGAAACTAGTGTAATAGGATTGTGTTATCATGGTTTTCTGAACAGTCTGCATAGAAAATAGAATGAAAGCCGATTTCACTTGCTCGAGGCTGGGCATTCTTTTTCATTGACAATCCTCGTCTATAACTCTGCAATGTTGCAACCACAATGCTGTGTGATTACAGATGAGAAGTGTTACCGCATGCCTCCTACAGCTAGATGAATAGCATGACTTGGATAGAATAGTAATACAACGGAACTCCATCATTGAGAATCAGAAGGAGTGTATTGAAGAATTGCAAAAAGAAATGGCGCTTGAAAGTGTACTTTGTCTACCAAATGAATGAACAAACATATTGTACTCAATAAACTACCACAATTTCTCACTAAAATATGTTTATTTGTCAAATGTGTTTCAACAACTAAGTAGTCATCCTCAATGTCGCTTATTACTAACTTAACATAGGAAATCACTCTGCATAAGTAGGGCGTAGTCACAGTTTTTAAATAGCCAAAGGCTGTAAAACTCATGACGACTTTGTCGTTTGCAGAATAAATGTATCTTTATGAGTGAGAAATTGTGTAAGTTGATTATTTTTTAAATTAATTTGTTCAGTAAACAATATCAATTTCATTTCTTTATTAAAGCAGAAATGATTATAAATAAAATGTATCATTGTTTATCATATGATTTATAACAATAAGAAAACATAAAAACAATAATATCATCACACGCAACAACAGTATATACAAACAAATAAAATAACTAGGTGAAAGTATAAAATCCAAAAAGGAAATCAGGTGGTTAAAATATGATTTTTAAGATACTTACTTCTGTTGAGCCTTTGATGATCTTTTTTGAACATACTTTTTATATTTGTAGCTAATATGGTGTTTATAATTTTTAATTGTTTTCTGCCCAAGTAATTTAAGATGAAGTTGCAAGTCTGTGTATGTTTGGAAATTGCTTAAGGTAATTGCGTTAATTTCCTGAAACACTTTTTCACATTAAACACTTATATGTACACATTATGTAGATGGAAAGGTACAATTACAAAGATAGAAAAGTAAGCTTGTTATTATTATGATTTAGGTGAAAGATACTTAACCAGTGCACTTATTAGGGTTGAATTTACAACCCTCAACATCCTGGTTCTGACACTAAATTGGATAGTTTAATCGGTAAGGAACAAACCAATAATAATACATCAGTGGCTCAGTGGCAGAATGCTTATCTCTATATTTATCCACACGATACAATAATACAACAATATAATTATGATTCAATACATTAGCCTACACTTATATTACATACATCATTGTTATCAGATGAGGTTGACGCAAAAAAAAAAAACTGTCAGAGATATAGCAAAACTGCTGATTGAAGAAAATAATTTGCTCTTAAGTAGCTTTCCAAACCTTGCCACAACCCACCCTACCAGTGACGACTGCAACGGCAGAAAGAAGCTTTTCAAAATTAAAGCTTATCAAGAATTATTTGAGAAGTACTATGAGTCAATCAAGACTTAGTGATTGTGGAAGAGTTTCTTTTTTTGAAAAAACGCAGATTAAGCCAACTTCAATAACTCAGTGTGTATGTGGCTGTAAACCTATGATAAACTGTCTGCTGACAGTATTTAAATTATTCAACCATAATTTTTTATAATATTAATTGATCTAGTGATTGTGTAAATAGTTGTTCACTTACCTAAATAACTTATGAACGATTACCATACAATGAACAAAACTACAAAATACTCAGTTTAAAG
>JAGFPH010002564.1:129847-145780 GCA_018207615.1 Philaenus spumarius | reverse complement strand
TTGTAAATTGTTATTAACAATTTAATGTTGTTTTGACGCGCATTAAATTAAATGCAAAAAATTATAATAATATAATCGGTTCTACAATGCCTGAAAAATAGGCGAAACGATCGTCACCGCCAAACAGAAAAAAGACATCAAACAGGACTGTGAGCAGAATTTCACGTAAACAAGGTATTTATTTAAAATAAATCCAGTCCAGTAAGGCAAAAAACAAGTTAATCATACTTACTTCTGTTGAGCCTTTGATGATCTTTTTTGAACATACTTTCTATATTTGTAGCTAATATGGTGTTTATAATTTTTAATTGTTTTCTGCCCAAGTAATTTAAGATGAAGTTGCAAGTCTGTGTATGTTTGGAAATTGCTTAAGGTAATTGCGTTAATTTCCTGAAACACTTTTTCACATTAAACACTTATATGTACACATTATGTAGATGAAAAGGTACAATTACAAAGATAGAAAAGTAGGCTTGTTATTATTATGATTTAGGTGAAAGATACTTAACCAGTGCACTTATTAGGGTTGAATTTACAACCCTCAACATCCTGGTTCTGACACTAAATTGGATAGTTAAATCGGTAAGGAACAAACCAATAATAATACATCAGTGGCTCAGTGGCAGAATGCTTATCTCTATATTTATCCACACGATACAATAATACAACAATATATGATTCAATACATTAGCCTACACTTATATTACATACAGTATTGATCTTTACAAGACAGACTGGATTTACGGTACCGGCAACTAAAGCGAGTTACGTTTATGTTAACAACCCCAAAACTCTGAATACAATGTGACTTTCACAATAGACCAAAATACTTTACTTTGCTCATTCAGTATGTTGTCTTCGTTACGTCCCGGTCCTTTACTCAAAATCCTTCCTGGACGTTCTAATGGCTCAAACCTTGAGCTGTCTAAAGATCCTGCTGTCTCGATCTCCCGGCCGCACAAAGCATGTTAACGAACTGGCCTAGCTTCCGGCCCCACACTTTAACAGACTAACCACGAATTTATGTTAAGCTCCAGTATATATCCCATCCATCGCTTCCTCGTTGTTATCTCCAAAACAAACCATAGCAACGCGAGTTCCGTGTTCCATGTTAAACGACCTCTCACGCGACCTTGCTACCATTTCCGTATTTTTAGAATACTTCCCGGTCTGTCTTGCTGGTTAATACATTTACATACAAAACACTAAGTCTAACAACTAATATACTAAAATATATCTTTATTACACATTCCAAATCATAACAATACCAGCCCTCCGAAAAATGTCGTCCTCGTTTCCTTCGGGGGGGTATTTTCATAAAAATATGTGAAAACACACACATACATCCACTATACAGCTTTACAACATTATAATCAAATTTACAGAACACACAACATATAAAACGTCCAATGTTTGGGGGAATAAAAAGTTTTGGGGAAGCAGAAAGTTCAGGGGAAAAGTTGTGGGAAAATACACATATGGATCGCAAGTATGCCGTCCTCATAGCCATGCTAATTCCCTCTTAAACACACTCAAATGTCATAATTAATAATGGTATACACATTCAACAACCTCAATATATATACCGCCGCAGCCTGAAACTGAGCCAAATGTCATATCTAAGACTATTGCATCACACCCAGCAAACCACCCCTTGTTTCTTATTTTTGCAAAAGACCCCCTAATTTTATTGCCTTGTACATACCGATACCTTAGTGCACTGTCTTGTAACCCTTGACATCAAAAACTTAAAATATCACATAAAAAAGAAACTAAAACTAGACCTACAACTTACTGCTAAATACACACAATAACATAGAACGCAAAATAACCACCAAAAACACCGTTCACCCAGAAGTACTCGTGACATATTTCTTCAATCTTGCTACATGCCTATTTTCTGGCTTCAATTGCCCATGCCTGTACATAGCATCCCTGTAATTCCCCTGCAAGTCCTTACATGGCCCCGAATAATCCTGTGCTAATTTTTTAAGCCTCCTCGGCTCCCGAACCAACACCTGCTTCCCTACACAGTACTCTACCCCTTTATATCTGTTTTCATTCCGTTTTTATACTGCTTGACCCGTGTCCGCGCCATATTTGTTGGTAAATCCTTCCGTGAATTGAGAATCATTCTCTGTGTTGTTACAGGTTCAGAAAAATTCCTTAAACCGTCATCCATAGGTAGTGCGCGACTTTCATGGAGTCCTCTCCTACGCGCGTTCAAGGTCATTACACCATAACGCTGTATTGTTGTCTTATGTGTGCTTGGATCATCTGTTCCACTTGGCAATGAATCCAACCCAAGGTTGCTGACACAGCTATCGCGTATTGAATGGACTACGTTTCTGCGTACGTTATTGTTTTGCTGACTGCATTGCATTCGTTTCCTCACAAAATTCACATGTTTTTGTTGTTCCCGACGCTGTATGACCTTCCATTGCAACTCTACATTATCTTTTTTACTAGCGTTTATCAGAAACAAACCTTGTCTCCTCTGGTTCAGCGGAATACCTTTGCTGCAGTCTCTGCATTTGTAGCTCTTCCTGAAATCAACGTCTACAGTCCCTGGCAACGTGACCTATTCTCTCACATATCCAACATGTTCGTTGCTGCTCTGAATAGCTGTACCATTGCGTGTAGAATGCGTGTCTGTTAATTTCCAATCGCCTTTATAGCTTCCTGGCTCCTGCCTCCAATTGTAGCGGTAAAAATTTCCCCTACGCGGCGATGCATGTCTTCGAATTTCGCCCCAGCACTCTCTGGAGAAGTGCCCTGGCTTGCCACACTCCCAACATGTATAACGCTGTGTCATACTCCAGTCACGCTGTGTGTTTTTAAAATGCCCCATAGTCTCATAATGCCTGTTAAAGCCCTTGCGCTCGCGTACCCAACGGTCGTCGTAAGATCTGTCTCTACGCGGTGACTTGCTTGCTTGGAAACGCCCCTGACTTTCGCTATAATCTCGTGGCCTACTGTCGTATCTCGTTTCATTTTCACCCCGTCCGTTATGCCCTGACACCTGCATATTATCTAATATCGCCATTACTTTGTCTATCCTTTCTCCCAGTTCAACCACTTGCTTATCTGTAATATTGCCGGACGAATGCCACCCTAATCGATTTCGCAATAAATAAGCCGCCTTATTGTATGACTTAATATTGCCCTCAGCTTTTTCAACGAAGAATTGTCCAACAACATTGCCATTTGCTGTAGCAATGCTGGGTTAAGCCCCTTCAAAATATATGCACATAACTTTCAATTTCAGTACTAGCATTTCCTTCTCCTGCGTGGAGCAAACACATCCACAAACATAGCCTTTAATTCCGCCCACGTAAAACTGTTATGTTTCCGCTCAAAATTTTCATAATGTGTTAAAGCAATGCCCTCTAAATACATGGGAAAATAAATACATTTTTTCTCATCTGACCAACCATTAGCTAATGATGCCCGCTCAAATCTGGTCACATGACTCAGAATGTCTTCCCCGGTAGTCCCTCTAAATTTACCTGGGTCTAAAAAGGTAATTTCTCAGCCATTGCGTGCTGTAAAAACAAATCCGCTGTACAACCTACTTCACTTGTTTCTACTTGTTTGTCGTCCCTAGACTCAAAAGTTACTTCGTTGTAAATATGCTCTTCTTGAAATGTAACAGCTTTTTTAGACCGTTTTTCGTGTGTCTCTATAAGCCAATTTCCGTATTTTTGTTTAACTTCTTCCAATGTCATACCCGCATCTAAGTTAATTTTAATCATACGCAAATTAGAACATATAAATTCCAAATCTGCTTTTTCAGGTGCGCAAAAGCCTAATTCTGTTAAAATTTTATCTGCGTTGTTTTTGTTCAAAGATTTTATTTCAGTAAACGTTAAATTCATGCGACCCACATTTTCTTCGGCGTTCATTACCCGATGTCAGCAATTTCAAAACACCTCGCCTAGCCTGTGTTATGAATTCGTGCACTACTTAATGCATTTAATGCAATAGTTACACATTCCTTAACCTAGCATGTATGGAAAACAAACATAGAAACATACAATTCGATATCTAAACTGTATTCCACACTTCCAGTTACTCAATCCGCCGAAGTGCAAAATACAGCTAATGGTACCAAATAGAGTATGTTGACCGGTGAAGACTTATTTTTTGTTATAGGAAAGAATAAAACAAATCGCTGACTAGAAATTCCTATCGTTTCAACAATTAATTCGTAGGCCTACACTTCGCAGTAAAATATATAACTCGACAAGACTATACCGTTTACAATATCACATAACATATTTAAAACATTTCATTTAAATAATATCATACACATATCATCTATAAATATATACATATTATATCACACACACATCAATCACTTTATTGTGGAAGTGCCAAATATACCGTATGGTAATCACGTCACAATACTATTTGTATTGCTGCTCAAAGTAAAAACTAATATACTTCTTTATGAAAGACCCAACTCTACAGCCAATTCAAAAACCTCAACACCAAAAAAATTTCCTAAAATCTACCAACACTTTCCCAAATCAAAAAAATGTTTAAAAAAAAATCAAAAACTACCTTTAAACTGTTTGAATTTTATCATGAATAATCAATTACTCTTGATATAAGTACGGTACTCTGAATTATTTTGATCTAACCAGCATCGATCTTATCTCAAGAATGAAACAAAAGGCGTGAGGCACTAACACATTCCAATAAAACAACAATACTTATATCTAATAAAATCCAAAATCATATCATAGGCAAAACAAAAATACAAAAGTAAATATATGAACACAACGTTTGACTTTCCATTAACTCAAAAAAAAGCTATCTCTTAATTATGATAAAAAAA
Source organism: Philaenus spumarius (assembly GCA_018207615.1). NCBI lineage: Eukaryota > Metazoa > Arthropoda > Insecta > Hemiptera > Aphrophoridae > Philaenus > Philaenus spumarius. Next base: position 140,937 of record JAGFPH010002564.1, on the reverse strand, counting down.
ATAAATAATCGTTAGGTCTTAAGTGGTTATCTCACCAAAAATGCCATTTTTTCAAAAACATCCTCATAATAAAATGCAACCAGCCCAAATGGCATACTAATTAATTTACTACAAATATCAAATACTTAATCAAAAGAAATCAGTTTTAAGAATCTATCAACCAATCAACATAATCTGTAAAACGTAGAAATGAAAAAGAAAAGAAAACCACTGTACTAATCCATAAAAAAAATGTAAACTTAATCACCTTAACCAAATCGCTCTCTTTTCTTTCAAACAAAAAATTAAGTAACCTCAAAAAAAACTCAAAAACAATTTTTGGTAAAGGCCAAAACCACGGCTGAGCACTACTTATTAGGGTTGGGATTTTACAACCCTCAACATCCGGCTTCTGACACTAAATTGGATAGTTAAATCGGTAAGAAACAAACCAATAATAATACATCAGTGGCTCATTGGCAGAATGCTTATCTCTATATTTATCCACACAATACAATAATGCAACAATATATGATTCAATACATTAGCCTACACTTATATTATACTGCATACATTTCTTTTAGTAGGTATTGATCTTTACAAGACAGACTGGATTTACGGTACCGGCAACTAAAGCGAGTTACGTTTATGTTAACAACCCCAAAACTCTGAATACAATGTGACTTTCACAATAGACCAAAATACTTTGCTTTGCTCATTCAGTATGTTGTCTTCGTTACGTCCCAGTCCTTTACTCAAAATCCTTCCTGGACGTTCCAATGGCTCAAACCTTGAGCTGTCTAAAGATCCTGCTGTCTCGATCTCCCGGCCGCACAAAGCATGTTAACGAACTGGCCTAGCTTCCGGCCCCACACTTTAACAGACTAACCACGAATTTATGTTAAGCTCCAGTATATATCCCATCCATCGCTTCCTCGTTGTTATCTCCAAAACAAACCATAGCAACGCGAGTTCCGTGTTCCACGTTAAACGACCTCTCACGCGACCTTGCTACCATTTCCGTATTTATAGTATACTTCCCGGTCTGTCTTGATGGTTAATACCTTTACATACAAAATACTAACTCTAACAACTAATATACTAAAATATATCTTTATTACACATTCCAAATCATAACACACTTCAAAAGGAAAATAGAACTACTCATATGTTTGTCTCTTGCTACTGCTAGTACAGTTTATTTTTTCATGTATGGTAAAGTGCCATAGTAAAATTCAATAAAGTTATAAAGTTTTTTTTTTAACAATCATGTGTATACAGTTTTTGTCAAATATATGTTTTTTATATAGGGCGATTCTAGAAGAATTGAAAACGTGTTCTAGTGGTAAGAGAAACAATAAATATAGGTAAGAAAACCTTTAGTTTTAAGTCTTCCGGCCATTTTGCGTATTTTCAATAACAAAATATAATTTCAGAAAGATAAGAAATATAAAACATCCTTTTCAGCTCGGCCTACAAACGCAGGTAAATTTTGAAGTTACCATTTACTTACATTATCGAAAAAAATTCCAAACAAAAGATTTTGGTAATATTTATATTTATGAGAGTTATCCCAAAAGTAAGGTCTCTAAAGGGTTGGGGACGGAGAAAACTGTTTTTGCTTCCCCCAAATAAGCATGTTCCAGCCTCGCTGAGATGCTCAGTCGTAACATGGCAGCCATTGAGAATAAAATTTCCATTATTTGCGAATTACCAAGTGCAAAGTTCGTGTAGTTCAGTAGTGTAATGTACACCCCTGCAGAAACCGCAATATGGGTGGGCCCGCAGATCGAGAGGGTTTGAGGGTTATTATTTTTTTTTAAATCTAAATTTAAAACTTTAACATTATTTATAGTTTTATTTTACAACCATTTTTTTGTAAAATTTTGCTTACCTATATTAAAATTTATTGTTTGCAACAGAAGATTTTTTTAGGTTTATTTTTGAGAAATAATAAAGTAAAGAAGCATTGTGATAAACTTTGTCAAGACGAGAGGTTGACAGACAGCGAAAAATATTTCAAAGTGTCTGTTTTTTATGCAACTCTGGACACAGTGATTTCCCAGTTAACAATTAGGTTCGAAGCTATGACAGAAATCAGTATCCTTTTCTCAGTTCATTCCCCAACATTTTTATTTAAGGCAACCAATGTTGAATTAATTAAATTACAAGTAAAAAAACATGGACCAAGACCGGGATTTCAACCCATGACCTTTGCCTTTCCGGGGCAACACTCTACCACTGAGCTATCCTGATCCTCCAGATATTGGTCGATGTTATCTCACTTGTATGGTTTTTACTGCATTTATGAACTATACTACAACACAAATATATTTATAAAAAAATATATATAAAGAAATCTCTCGTTGAGAAAGTTAACACAAATTTTGAATTATATTAATTCAAATATTCTATAATAAAATAATAAAACATGGAATATTACAAATAATAAATCAAGATTATTTATTATCCAAAAATATTAGTGATTGGGCTAGAATAACAATTGGTAAAGCAACGAAAGTCTTAATCTCGGGTAAGGTTAGAGCCGTCTTTTCCCAAAGAAAGTATAAAAATAACACAACGAAATAAATATGATAATAAATAATTGTTCAAATAAGAGAAATTAAATGTACGTAAATATAAAAGATGATAGATGATATGAAGATGAACACAAGATATATAAATACACACAAGTTTATAATCCAACACAAAAATAACTGTTCACTTATAAAATGTTATTGGATACTCATAAAAAAGAAATTGTCTATAATAATAAGTAGTCGTTCTGATTAACTTTTTTTAGGCTTCATTTGTTGAAGAGAAATTGTCTTTTTCTTTACTATTTCTTTTTCTTTTTAAAAGGTAATGAATAAATGAGCATGTAAAAAAAAAGTAATGACTTTTAAATTATAATTTTGATATGTTTCTTAGAATTTTAATGAAAATATGATAGTTAATATTGAAGGTATAATTACTTGGATAAAATAGAGAAAATACCGAATAACTCCTTATTATTTTTGTCATTCTATAATTTAGCTTTTATACTCTTTGTCTATTGCCGAAAATAATTATTATTTGTTACTTATAAAATACAGCTGATTGTATAAATTAATATTAGATAAATTCGTGATGATGATTCTTTCATGCCGTGACGATCGCAATGAGTTTGTATTTCATAAATGTTACTTAGGCCTATCTTTAAACTTTGAATTTCATTTATTTTATAACTCTACCGGATCGATGGATTATTTTAGGTATATATTGAAAAGCAGTGAAACTGTTTTTGATTTAATTAAAAGTGACGGTCGTCGATTCGTTTAGCTGTTTGCGTTCGTATTCCAGACTATTACCGTTAAATGTCGCGGGCATTCATTCCCGTTCGCAACTATAAAATAAAAGTTCATAATCTTAGTTTTTCCTTGGATTAATTTATTTACTATGTTTTTTGTTTATCAATATTTTGAATTGTTACAACTAATAGACTGAATACCTCGCATGCGACATTGAAAACAATCTCAATTCTTTTTGCAGCCTACAGTGGTGTTATTTATTATTATTTTTAATTTGTAATAAATACCTGCTTACATGCTTCCAAATGGTTAGTTAATGGTAAAGTGTAAGCTATTTTAAATGTGTAAATTGAAAAAAAAAAGAATGCCTTCTGACGACAAATTTAAAATTTAGTTCGATACACTACTAAAATATCATATTATCTCTCTAAATTTTATTTTATGTATATAAATTTGAATTATGAGTGTAAAGGCTTCTTTCGGCAAAACAGATTATTTTATTTGCCCAAATAAAGACAGCCCATGGTTGCTCGTGTGTCTGTTAAAAAAATGTGCTCAATAAACTAGGGCCCTTTAAATATTTTTGCGGCAGAAAACTTTACGCAACTGGTGTAGTTATTCGGTTTTTTATTGCAAAAAGTGTTGAACCGATTGCCATTCATTATCAATTCACAGACTTGGAAAAGTTAGCCAAAATATTAACTGATTTAAGTTCAAGTTGTAATGTTCATAACCTTACATTGAACTCCTATAACATTTAAGCTCTTTTTTAAATCCTGTAGACTGTATAACACAAACCCACGTAAACCCACAAGCGTTGAGGAAGCATACATCTAAATAGAAGGCGCAATACAGTACACATTCCAAACGCTAGACTGCGACACCATGCATTCACTTTTGTTTTCCTTGCTGAAGCAAAGCGAAAGCTGGCCATTTTGTCTTTTCATTCGGCATTCATCTACTATGCTACCTTGAGACCGATTTGAGAGATTGTGGCGATTAATGTGTAAAATGTCTTTTTTTTTAAAGTTGAATATTGTGCAGTGACTAAGTTTCAGTAATTATGTGTTGAGGACTACATAACCAGGTAAAGCAAAACCTTATTCTTTAGCTCAAATTATTGTCCAAATATATAATATGTCTGAAACCATGCTGTCTATAAACTATGCTTTGTAATTATTTAATATTAAGTTTATACTTTTCAAAAGCCTAGCGAGCCAAATAGTGAAAACTGAATAGTGTAATATTTATATTTTGCAATAACCTGATAACATAAAACTTTCAAACAGACTAAAAGTGAATTAAATCTAATAGCCTCAAAGTAAATTAATTAAATAACCTTTAATAAAATATATTAATAATTACAAACTGTAGACTTTTACGCTTGTTACTTGCTGTAGCAAATGCGCACTGATTCATTCACTTAAAATTTATTTATATTGGGTATGCCAAAAGCCTGATTAAGTCAAAATTATTTAATTTCAATATACAAAGAATAATTAATTGTATAATGCAACTTTAAATTGGGTTGCAGAACTGTGTAAACTTAAACTATAAACTTTTACTAGCTTTCAACAGTACAATATCTGTGAAAGGTTAATTAATGTATTTAAGCACTCCAAGTCATGCTTAAATTGTGCAGGTTAAGTTACTACCAAATTTTGACATGAAGAACAGTATAGCATAACTTCATTATAATAACTTCATAGCTATGGCATAGCTATAATGCCAATTCAAACATGCTGAATGTTGCTCTTTTCAACTTTTAACAAAACTAATGCCTGTTTTGTGTTTCTTTAAATAATTTTAGTTTAACTGGACCAACAAATGATGATTGCTACAGACTAATAACAACTTTCTACTTAGCACCTTTCGTACTAGCTGTCGATACATTATTTCAACACTTTCTTCAACAAGTGTGATAAGTAGTTTTCTTGTGTTAAGTTTAATGTCATATCACTTCAAATTTTCTGAACTGCAACGTGACCTTGTCTAGACCATATAAGTTAAATTTTTACAGGCTCATAAATTTCTTTAAATATAAACTGAAAGATGTTAACTATGTGAAATTTAACAAAGGCTAAATAAACTAACATTATACATAAATTTAAAAAATGGTGGTGTGAGCTATCTAATTTTCATTTCTCCAGGCCCCTAGGGCTCTTCTCCAAATAATTTCTTTGTAACGTCACACATAACAAATTACATAGTAAATCAAAATTGACGTTATTTTATTTTTTTAAATTATTTTAGGACTTATTAAATTTTTTTATAAATATATGCGCATATCTATAAAATCGCAGTTAGATTAACATAACATAACAATCATTCAAATTAAAAAATATAATGAAAACAAGAATTACTCAGTCAAAGTCACAAACACAATCAAATTACTAATTAAAATACTTATTAAATTTTAGGAGCAACTGCATTTCAAAATTTTTGTCTGACAATTACTATAACAGGGCAAAACAACTAACTAACTTATAACAAATGAACAAAACTATCCAACTGTAATGGCATGCATAGGCCTCCATACCCAAGGGCTAATTGAATGACACTGACGGGCGTGACGACGGCATTGTTAATTGTTTACGCTAGCGACAGCTACTGTAGAGCGTCGATCATCCGATCGTCAGTTATCCAAAACGTCAATCATCCGAACGCGGAAATGTTCTGTAATAGTATATTACGTTAAAGCCCGGTAAATGGTCCTTAATTACCTCTATACAAATCAAACAAAACATTTTACAATTTAACAATATTTCATAATTTCCTAAGTTATAATCATTTTTCTTTCAAACAAATCACATATATGTTTATGATTTTGAACTAAAATCTATTCTGTTCCGCTTCAATTATTTTACATTATTTTGATTTTTTATTAAATATAAGATGTTCTCCTTCTTCATGTATAAACAGATTTCGTCAGTTTCCTGCAACACGTTGTATCGAGCTAGTCTAGCAAGGTTCACCTCCATTGTTCCCCTTATACAATGCATTACATGGTTCCTGACTTAGAATTTAAAAAATTTACATTCTCCTGCACCAAGATAATTTGGCTTTAATAAACTGGGATTTAAAAAAAAATTAATATTAACAAAATATTTGAACAAAAACTTGTCTTCTAATGAGGGGACTAACAACCCATTAGAATCTTCCAGCCAAATGTTCTTTTAACTTAGGGAAAGGTGGTAGTCATGGGTGCCAAGTCCGGACTATAGTGTCATGTGTGATGATGTTCCATTTAAACTGGTGCAGGAGAGCGTTGTCATGGATCAACATTCCTCTTCTCTGGTTCTGAATTGCCCATCTGAGTTTTTTAGTCTTTCACAGTACTTGTCAGCATTTATTATAGTTCCAGTAGGCATAAAGTCGACCAACAATACCCCCTTTCTATCCTAAAACATAGTTGCTGGCAGACTGTGTTTTTTTAGTTTTTACTGTTTTTTGTGAATGCACTCAGATCTTGTAATTACACCCAGATTTCGTCATCAGTTACAATCGAGTCCAAAAAGTTGACTTTTTCATTTGCATAGTGGCGATGAAATTCACAGGATGAATCAACTCATAGTTGTTTGTGATCTTCCGTCAGCATTCATGGTACCTATCTTGCGCACACCTTCTGATATTTCAACTTTTCTATTAAAAACCTTTGAAACGTACTTCAGGAAACCTTAGGAACCAAAACGTAGAGATCATCCAGAGTCATCCGCCAATCTTCACGCTTGGTTTTCTCAACCTTCGTGACGGTCTCATCTGAAATCAATACTCTCCTGGCCCCTCGTTCGTTGTGAATTTAAGTACCACCAGCTGTAAACTCTCTATACCACTTGCGAACATTTTTAACATCCATGCACGACTCTTCATACACTTCTGTCAATTGGCAGACTTGGGATTAACGAATTAAAAAAAAAACGATTAAAATTAATCGTTAAAAATATGGGTAACTTTTTAACTTAATCGTTAGTTTTAAAACTGATTAACTTTTAGCTCTTAATCGTTAAAATATTGGTTAACGATTAAAACTAACATCAGTTAATTTGGCGGATGTCTGGAAAGGTTTGTCACCATGTCTTAACGATCGAAACCAAAAATATTCAAGTTCAGGTTATGGAAATTCCGGATTTGTTTGGATAATTCAATTCATTCAGTGTACTACTTGACTGGCCGGCGGTGGCAGCAGCGGACGGCCAGGTGCATGGCTGACTCAACAGCTGCCGCTGTTCCGTTGATAGCACAAACTCCCTGAAATCTACAACTTAGCTAACTATGCAAGTCAAAAACTTTAAATTCGGAATTATGTGCAGTACTAAACTGTACTGTACCTATTTATTTTCATTATTCTACACAGTGGCGGCGATAGCGGGCCCGTGAGCCTTGACCGGGTTTTTAAGTAAGTATTGTCAAAAAATTACTAAAATAAGCTAAATGTCTGCAGACATGATTGTGCATCCAAAACTGCAATAACCATTATTTTTTAGAGAGCAGTATTTATTATTTAATGTCAGGAATCAGACCGTAAGTAGTAGGTAGCCAGGGTACAGACGCCAAGTTACTGTATACAAACTATAGGTCTAAGGCAAGAATCGCCTGAGTACTATTTAGCCCATGACTCATGATACGAAGTATGGGTATTTTTTATCGTAGGCAGATAAGTAATGCAGCTATCTCTATGTCGCGCATCGCGGTGTCTCGCCAGCCGGCGGTCCACATGTTTATAGCATCAGGTAAACCAATAAACTTTAAATTGGTGATTCCTTAGTTGTAGTCGAATTGCGGAATGGTACGGTCGATTTATTGAGTGCGTTCTGGGTGGCAAACGTGGGAAAGTGTGTGAACAGTGTCGTGTGTGAACAGTGTCGTGTGTTCGTTTTATTTTATGTAACAGAAAGTACAATGTTTTTTACGATAATTACCTTTTCTTGGAAGCTGTCGTACAATCCTTTTGTTTTTCGTCAATCTTCTTATATCATGACGGCCGTTTCAACTATTCATCAGTCATTTTCAAATGTTGCGGTTTGCGCACTCAACATTCGAACCGCAACATTTGAAAATGACTGATGAATAGTTGAAACGGCGGTCATGATAAGAAGATTGACGAAAAACAAAAGGATTGTACAACAGCTTCCAAGAAAAGGTAATTATCGTTTAAAAACAATCCAGTTTAGGCTACCACAAACAAAAAAAGATTGTTTTTTAGCTATGGGACAGCAGTCATGATAACACTTGAGTGGTTCTCAAAAAAGAAAACTACAGAAAGAGAGGGTAGAAAAACCAGGTAAACTTCAAAAGATTGACTTCTTTAAAAAAAAAAAACCCCCAATAAATTCACCTAGTAGGATCTAACATTGAAAAAACAGTAGTTTTCAGTGATGAGGACATTTTACAAAGCAGTTTAACTGTTGGGGAACCAGAAAAATATACCGATTATAACACCGAAACTACTGATATTTCCAATAGTTACACAACTTTAAATGGGCAGAAGGTGGACAGATACTGGTTGTGTTACTGTCCAAAATTAGATGCTGCTTATTGTGAGCCATGTTGGCTATTTAGTAACTGTCCAGAATCAAGGTCTTGGGCTACTGCTACTGGAATTCGGGATTGGCAAGGCCTTAGTAAAAAAATAAAAAAACATGAATGTAGCAAATCACATTTAAATGCGTGCAAGGTTTACACTTTGTGAAAGAAAAATAAAACCATTGTCGACCAACTCTCCGATGAACACCGGACGTGGAAGGAGATTTTCATTAGGATAATTGATGTAGTTAGAACGTTAGCACTGTGTTCATTGCCCTTTAGAGGCCACAGGGAAGATATTAAATCGATTGGACCTGAAAGTGGAAACTTTTTGAATATTATTGATGTAGTTAGCAGATATGACTCGCTACTTAAAGCTCATTTAACCAATGAAAAAAGCATAAATAAGTATTTACATCATGATATACAAAATGAAATCATCGGTCTGCTTGAACGTTCTGTATTGAAAACTTTACTAGGTAAAATAACTTCTGCGCCATTTTACACAATAATTTTAGACAGAACTCAATACATTTCTCATAAAGATCAATTGAGCGAAATAATTAGGTACATCACGCTGTCAGAGAAGAGTTTTGGGGAGAGCAAACTGGAAATAAATGAATAATTTTTGGGTTTCACCGAAATCTGTGACCAAAGTAGCGAAGGGTTTGAAAATAAAGTTCTAAAATTCCTCAATGAAAAGGGAATAGATATTCAAAAGTGTCGTGGACAGGGTTACGACGGTGCATCAACCATGAGTGGAAAGTATTCAGGGTTGCAAACGAGGGTCAAGATAATTCCAACAGCTGACTATGTACATTGTGCTGCTCACAACCTGAACCTTAACGATTCAGTCTACAATATCTCTGAGGTGAGTCAGTTTTATGACTTAGTTCAACAAATATATGTCTACTTCGGTAGAAGTCTACCTCGTTGGCAAAGCCTAACTAAAACTATGGAAGAGGAGTCTCTGAAAAAAAAGTTGAAGTTTAAAAAAGTATGCCCTATGAGGTGGGCGTCATGACATGATTGTCTCTTGGCGATGAAAAACGACATCCAAGCTATATAGTCAAATGTTTGACTAAAATCATTCTGTTTAGTGCAAAAGAAAAGAGGTGGATGAAGCTGCAGCTTTGAGAAAACACATTGACTCGTTTGACTTCATTCTAATGTTGACCCTTGAAAGCAAAATTTTGAATGCTATTAATACGGCCTCACAGAGTTTGCAGCATAAGTCAGTGGATCTGGACAAAGCCTATTACTTTTTGAACCGAGCAGTGAAAAGTGTACAAGAGTTAAGGGCAAATTTCTCAGAGTTTCTTTCTGAACCAACACAGTTTGCACAAAGTTGTAATATATCTACTGAAATTAAGAAAAATCAACAGAGAATTGTGAAGCGGTTTTTCGATGAACTATCATCTGATCATAGAATTGACAACCCTGTAAAATCGTTTGAAATAAAAATATCTAATGCTTTATTGGATATTGTAATTAATCAGATACAAAACAGGTTCTCTAGTTTACAAATGGTAGTCGAAAACGTTTCTTTTTTGAGGCCGGAAAACTTGACAAAACTACCTGAGAAAGATATTACAGAAAAAGCAATTGTCCTCATAAGTAAGTAACCTCATGACATCAATGACCAGCTAACGGGAGAAATATTGTCGTTCAGGTCATTGTTATCAGATGAGGTTGATGCAAAAAAAAAACTGTCAGAGATATAGCAAAACTGCTGATTGAAGAAAATAATTTGCTCTTAAGTAGCTTTCCAAACCTTGCCACAACCTCACCCTACCAGTGACGACTGCAACGGCAGAAAGAAGCTTTTCAAAATTAAAGCTTATCAAGAATTATTTGAGAAGTACTATGAGTCAATCAAGACTTAGTGATTGTGGAAGAGTTTCTTTTTTTGAAAAAACGCAGATTAAGCCAACTTCAATAACTCAGTGTGTATGTGGCTGTAAACCTATGATAAACGGTCTGCTGACAGTATTTAAATTATTCAACCATATTTTTTTATAATATTAATTGATCTAGTGATTGTGTAAATTGTTATGTTTTGCAGGAATATGTTTTAGTATTTTAGTTATTAGAAATAGTATTTTGAATGTTAAGGTTTTGACCAGTAAGACGGACAAGGAAGTACGGTATAAACACGGAAATTGTAGCGAGGTCGCGTGAGGGTTCGTTAAACGCGGAACACGGAACTCGCTTTGCTTTGGTTTGTTTTAAGATGACAACAAGGAAGCTAGACAGGTTATAAAGTATAATCCGAATCTAGAATCGAGGCCAGAGGAT
>JAGFPH010002564.1:83657-113239 GCA_018207615.1 Philaenus spumarius | reverse complement strand
ATAAAGACTAGACAACAGCCCTGGTATTTTTATATGTCAGTGAGTGACCATATAGAGCTATTTAATATAAGGACTTGAGAACACCCATGGTATTTGATTCATCAGTGGGTGACCACATAGAGCTAAATATTAGGGACTAGACTAAGAGGGCCAACTGTATTTTGATATGTCAGTGAGTGAGTGATCTATATATAAGCCAAGAACTAGGGGGCATAAGTGGTATTTCGATATGAAGAAGAGTGAACACAAGGAGCTAAATATAAGAAGGTCGGTTAGAACACACCTTCAGTTTAGCTGACTTCTTGAAGTTTACATGCGTCTTTTTTTACTCTATTTTATAAATTTTTGTGTACCAATACATCTCTCAGAAAGTGACGCACCGAGGATTTGGCTTTGGGGGGGGACTAAGCTCAGGTTAGAATATATACAGTATATATATATATATATATATATATATATATTATATTCAATAAATTCTAAATGGATGGAAGTTCTTATCACAAATTCTGAAACATTATATATTTTTTTGAAGTTAATAGTGACGGGCTTGCATTAGACCAGAAACTAGAGCAATATAAACATTCTTTCTGGTAGATCACCCCGCACTGACCTTGAGTAACGGTCTAGCCAGTACTCCAGCGCGTTGCCTTATTAGGGTCATAATATACGAGCGCTGATAGCACCACGTTTTCAACGTCGAGTAAACGTCGGTTAGTTGGGGTAATGGAACTACCGTGGACCATGTTATACAAGCCCATCAACGCTAGCAAATCTGCATTAACCGGGCATTGAGCATTGCCAACGCGGACTGACGCGTTAACTACTTGGTGTTGTCAATGTGCACTCGCAGCGTAGCTACCAAAGAGGCCGCAGTAGTTAGAAGTATTGATTTTGCCCTGGTTCTAGTAATTATTGTTTATTTCAAAGTAATTATTGTGTACTTCAAAGTGGCAAAATGTTTATTTATGCTATCGAATAGAAGCCACCTCTCTATATGAAGTTAATTCAAAGGCTTATAGCAATAAACAATTAAAACATTAAGTGAAACTTTTCTGTTAAAGCTACGGCTATACTTACACGAGCTGAGATGAGCGGAGTGGAATTTTTCCAGAGGTATTCTCCCTGAGTATTTAAATAGGAGTGGCTATATCTACACGAGTCGAGGCGACTCACGCTTAGCCGAATTTTGTCCATGCTCTGAGAGCATACCGGAACAGGTTGACTCGGCTCCGCTCCACAAAGGTTGGGTAAGTATGATGATCTGTTCTTCCATCACAAATTTAACCATAAATGTAATTTTTAATTGAATATCAACTACTTATTCAACGATCGATTAGTTTAAAATAAAATCCACGTTATTAGAAAAACCTTCTGGGGGGGGGGGGGGGGGTTTTTTTTCCCCCCCCCCCCCCCCCGCCGTCGGTGCGCTACTGCTCTCAGATGTATGTTCATTACATTCTATTTTCCTCAATGAAAAATATAATTTATTTTTTTAGTTTTATAAAGAATATTTATAGGTGTTTCATTGAAAGAGTTTATTTTAATAATTTATAACGCATCAAACAGAATACAGACTACTCTAATATTCTTTAAAAATCATAAAACATGCTCTATATGTACAGTGGCTTCAATCTTGGAGTGTGTCTAAATGGAATAGGTAAAACTATTAGAAAGTTGTAAAACTTTCTTAGTTGTGAACCTAATTTTTGTGAAACTGTACTGGTTATACTGCCAAGGCAGGTTTGGGGATAAATAGAAGGGATGACACACCAATTAGGCCAGACACATTGCTAGCCTAAGGATTCTGTAACTCAAAACTCAAGCGAAGAACCAAATACCCATGTTATCATTGTGAAACTCCTACTTGTTTAGAGCAGTGGTTCCCAACTTTTTTTATCTTTCATATCCTTTAAAAAGGATTTTTGTTAAGAAGTACCCTTTGCCCCTCCTGAAATACCATTTAGCAAACTTTTAAAAATGTAAGAAATAAGTTTATTTTTTATTTTTTTTACTTATTTTAATTCTAAGACTGAGCTTTAAAGGCACAAATTAAACACACAACATAAATGAAGAATTGATTTGTATTTATAATAATTCAGAAAACAATACTAAATATAAATTGTGTACATTTTTAACATAATTAATTGTAGCCTACTGTTATTTAAAAAAAATAATGTATCATGAACAGTTGTGAACAGTAACTCTTAATGCTTCTTAATGGGATCCTTGAGCTTGGAAGTTAGAACTCAGCTTTTTAAAATCTGGCTCGAATGATGAAAGGTAAAGCCTTAAATCCGGAGCTGCTTCAAGTTTATTTCTATGTTCTTGATAAAGGCATTTTCTTGATGAACAAGACCTCCCAACAAGTACTGAGCTTGGGAAAGGCAACAGATACTTCAGGGCTTTATCACTGGTTCTTTTATATTCTTTCCTTGTTCCTGCCTAAAACTCAGGAAGATTTGCATGTTTAAGCTTGGAACCCAGAGTCGAATCCGATGACATTTCAATTAATGCCTCTTTTTCTAAGTTTGACAAGTTGGTCGCTTGGTCAAAGGGATTTGAAGAAATCCAGTTCTCTTGACAATTTCACTCAGGAATATACTTCCTGATTGACATTTGAAGTGTGATACGATATCACAGTTCACTTCCTTTGATAGTTAGAGATTGTTCTCCATCAAGAAACAATGAAGTGTATCGAAAACTTCACACTGGTCCTTAATGAGGCAGGATTCCCAAAATCAGAATTTCTTTATCATGGGCGGGGCAATGCTCCCTGTCTTGCTCTTTGTTGTCAGTCACACGCACACACACTCACAGATCAGCAATGTATCAACTCTACTGCATAGTTGTTTCAATTCAAACGGCCGAAATATTGATTTCGCGTACCGTACCAAAGGTTGGGAACCACTGGTTTAGAGTGATTGAGGGAAGAATGCAAATTGGTTCACTGACAGAAATAATACAGCTGTTTGTGGTTAAATATTGTTGAAACTTTACATTCTCTGCCCTTTAATTCTAAAAAAAATGTTAATATTACATTTATACAAATTTGGTATTTATATAAAAGGAATAATAAATTGAATTGAATTTAATAACTTTAAGAAAAAGTATTATAATAAGAATCAGTCCTGAGTTCAAAGGTACTTTTTGAGGTTATTTGTCAGGCTTGTTACAATACTTTATTATTTTATGAAATAATTTAAAAAAATGTACCTATAAACTTGAAAAGAAAACTGAGGTTACAAATAAATTTTATTTGTGTTCTTTACTGCCGCAATATTTTACAGTAAAAGTCTACCAAATTTGTTTAAAATAATTTATTACAATGTTAATATAGGTAGGTGATTTAGTTTTAAAAAAACCCGTGTTTGTTAGAGGTATTAGTATTTTAATGGTGTTTTCCAGATACAATTATATCAGTTATATTAAAAAAAGATGATGTTGGAAAAGGTTAAATTTGTGGAGAAGAAAGATTATTATTGGTACTATACTTTCCAAACGAAAATAATCAAAAAACAAATATTAAATGATAATTCTGTCCAAAAAACATAAGTAGTAGTCCATTATCGTCTACTCTATCTTCTAATTTTATTATGATTAAAAACCTACAATATAACTATAAAGAATTTAATTATATTAGGTAGGCTACTAGGTAGTCTAATAGTTTCTACATAGATATTACGGTACCTGTTTTGTTATTTATATTGTATGTAAAAGAAACAAATTTAAGGTAAATATGATTATTTCATAAAATTTAAACTTTCACTTTTAAGGAAATACTGTATGGCATTTTATAAAATTAATAAATCAGTTTCCTTAAAAATAAACAATAAACACCTTACGAAAATATTTAATATACACTGGTAGTTACTATATTTTCTTAATACAAAATAACTACAAACACAAAGCCTGACACATGGATAATCAGCTGTTTTGTTTGATTTCTAATAGCTAATTATTAATCTGCTGTGCATATGATTTCTAATTAATTGTTATTGTTGTTCATATTAATCTTAATAAAAGGGTCATCATAGTGCAGCATTGTTTACTGTTTTAATCGACTTTGCTTTCAGTGTTGAACAATGAACAGCACTTTCAACACACCAGTAAGATTTTCTGCTTTGTTATAAATTCAAAATGCTCTAAATATTATTATTGTTTCATCCCTGTACGTAAGACCTAATAGTCCCAAGTAATTATGAATGAGGAATCTAACCTCAAATAGTCTTAAAGCACAATAACAGTCCCAATTCCATTTAGATACAATTTCACATAGCCTACCTATCATAAGTCAAAGACTTGACCTATATTATTCATTACTAGGCCAATGCAATATCAAATCAACTTGCTAACCTAACTTGCAAAAATAAATCTAATATAACCTAGAATAACAAATTTTAGAAATGTAAACATTCAGAAACCAATCCAAATATGCCAATGGCAATCCATCCATGTACTAAATTCATTAATAAACTAAGTATGTATAATTAGGTTTCGCAATAACAAACTACCCATCCATAAAGGTAGGTCAAACCTCCATGTAACCTATTGAAAGGTAACCTCAAGGCTACATCCAAATTCGGTAATAGTATACAATGACTGGGTCAACTTCAAATTTTATGATATTTTAGTTAGACAATATATTGAAGAAGAACTAACTAAACAACAAAAAATTAAATGTCGGATATCATTAATTAAAAAACACTTTCAAAAAGTCGTCTGGATCAGTTTCTGTAACGGAGTACTGTGTAGCTAAAGTGTCCACAGCAGAGATAATAATGGTCCACAGTCCAATTCGTCGGATTTTTTTACCATGGTAAACCTCGCTGATAGCGCGAAAAAGATAATGTAGCCTTTCCTTGTAGTCCGACAATAAGAATAATAAAAGACAATAATTAATATACTAACTTATCCTATCCTACTAATACCATAAATGTGAAAGTTTGTATGTTTGACTGTCAATCATGCAAAAAGTACTGGATGAATTTGTATGATATTAGACACACATATAGATCATGACCTGGAATGAGACATAGGCTAAAAATCAGTTTGATTTATGGGTTGAAACAACCCCTAAAACAATAAATAATATTTATTATTATACTTCCATTAAAACCAAATATCTGCAAAATGATATATTTGTTTCTTACAAGATATACACAAAATGTAAACCATAGTTGCATTTTGTAGCGTGCTGCTAAGGGGTGAGAATTTGATAACTATAACCCTTAAAACAATACAAATTAATTATTACTAGGGGCTCTGCCCCTGGATGCTCCGCGACCCAACCCCGGCTCGGCCTTCGGCACCGGATGGCTGCTTCGCTTCGCTCGCAGGTGGAAAATTCGATAAAGAATCTCGTTAATCTTTGGCTCGTTTATACATAGGTGACCGAGCATAAATCAGCTGTTTTATTTGGCAGCTGACTCAAACTCATTAAACATTATCTCCAGAAGATTAACATGGGAAATTTGAAGGATTGTATACCGGAGCTCCTTCTCGGGTGAATAGCGGCTGAACGGATGATAATATATAAGACTTGACATATCTGTGAATGATTATGTTCAGTTTTTGATCCAAATTAGCTGTTTTATATATAATAGGTTTGTAACAACCAATGTTTGAATTGAATTAAAATATAGTTAGCATTTTTCGTTGATTTTTGTTTGTGTTTGTTTTTAGTTTGTCAATGTAACCTCAAAAAGGTAATACTCTTCAAATTTTCTAAGTAATGTTGCTATGGTAATGAAAGTAAACAAACATGATGTGTTGCTAAGTTTTTTATACGAACAGCTGTTTTTGTGCCCCTGATAAAATCAATAGAAATCTTTCTTCCATAAGATTAACATTGAAACTTTGAGGGCCACTGGGGCGTAGCCCTAATGTCCTAGGACTTCGGTAAATGGCCTAAAACCTTCCCAGGGTTAACCTGTGTTACTATGCAAAATTTCAAAGCAATCGGATGGACGGTATACAAACGCAAAGTGGACAAAGAACCAAAAAAAAACCCCCATAAGGAATACACAGCAGAAATTTGCATTTGATTATAACGTTTTTAAGGCGAAAGATACATGATTTGTAATGCTTGATGACATATCTGTGAATGATTACCTGCAATTTAAAAAAAAAATAAGGAAATCGGCCGGATAGAATGGCCGTACTGACTGCCACAAGTTTTCATAAATTCTTTTAATATATAGATACTTAAATTAAAACCAAAGCTCTTCAAATTGATACATTTATTTCTTACAAGATACACACAAATGTAAACGATAATTGCATTTTGTAGTGTGCTATGGGGTGAGAATGTGACAATAATCCATAAAACAATAACAATTAATTATTAAACTTCCCTTAAAGCTAGAGAGCTTGAAATTTGTACATTTGTTTCTTACAATATATACACAAAATGTAAACCATGGTTGCATTTTGTAACATGTTACTAAGGGGGTGAGATTGTGATAACAACCCCTAAAACAATAACAATTAATTATTATACTTCCCTTAAAGCTAGAGAGCTGGAAATTTGTGCATTTTTTTCTTACTACAAGATATACACAAAATGTAAACTATAGTTGCATTTTGTAGCGTCCTACTAAGGGGTGAGAATGTAATAACAACCTCTAAAACAATAACAATTAATTATTATACTACCATTAAAGCTAGAGAGCTGGTAATTTGTACATTTATTTCAAACTATATTTCCATTTTGTAATGTTCCGTCGGCTTTGATTATATTGCAATAATTTGGAGCTTGTTCATTATTTTTTCACAAAAATCGTCAATATCTCAAAAACGATGCGTCCTAGGGCATTTTTGACGATTCTTGATCCTTCTTTTAAACCCCATCTTTGCCATTTACGGGATGTACAACGGTAAAGTGTATATGCCCCTGGGGAGAGAGAGTTGTATTTACTTTCCTTAAAGCTAGAGAGCTGAAATTTTTACATTCATTTCTTACAACATACATAGAAAAAGTAAACCAGATTTGCATTTGGTCGCATACTGCTGAGGGGTGAACATGTAGTAACAACCCCTAAAACAATAAAACCTAATGTTTATACTTTCCTTAAAGCTAGAGAGCTGAAAATTTGTACATTTATTTATTTCAAGATACATAGAAAATTTAAACCATATTGTTATTTTGTTGTGTGCTGCTAATAAGGTGGGTAAATGTGATAACAGCCCCTAAAACAATACAAATTTATTGGTATACTTTCCTCATAGCTATAGAGCTGGAAATTTATACATTTATTTTGTACAATATTCATAGAAAATTAAACAATACTAGCGTTTTGTGGCGTACTGCTAAGGGGTAAAAATTAAATAAACAACCCTAAAACAATAAATGTAGATCTGCTAACTTCACACAAATCTAGAGAGATGAAATTTGGCACTTATGAATTAGTAAGTGTTGTAAAGGAAATCTATACTAATATTATAAAGAGGTAAAGTTTGTTTGTTTGTTTGTGTGTTTGTTTGTTTGTTTGTATGTACTGGGTAATCTCTGGCACTACTAAACCGATTGAAAAACAGTTTTACTAATAAAAAGCTACACTATCCCTGAGTAACATAGGCTATAATTCATTTCGATAAAAACCTTTTTTTATTCCAATATTTGTAAATTTAGTTGGAAAAAATTCTTAGGTTAGGCCCAGAATGATAAATCAACACATGTATTTACATTTATTATACCATAGCAACCAATTGATAACAGATAATACTATAGCTGTTAGCTCCAATATTTCCATTAACAGCTGATTTCAAAATTTGAAGCAATTATTGTTGTATTTCAAGCTTTTAGGTTAGGGTTTTTAAGTGTAGACCTGAGCCTTGCTGGTTCTTTTAACCATTATTATAACTGCTGTTATAAAATATAAGAAATAATTTGAACATTTGACATTATTTACCATCTTAGTTTTGAGGTTATCATTAATCCTACACCTTTATTATAAATAAAACATAACATATGTTTTTAGAAGGTTACATTGGGGGTTGGCGTGCGGAGCACGCAGGGGTCTCCCCTAGTAAATAATAAAATAATACGTTGCAACTGCTAATTGGCCTATTGCAATGGCAACAATTAGTGAAATTAATTAATTAGAGTAAAAATAGGTTAAATTCATCAAAATTAAGAAAGGAGTAAAGCTAAACAAGCATTCTAAAGATAAAATTAGAGTTTTCAAGAGTTTATTTTAAAAAGTAACAAAAATAAAGTCAGTTGGATTCACATAGAAGTATGACATAAGCGTTGGAAGCAGGATCAGACCAAATAAAGGAAAGATCTAACAGGATTATTCTTGTTCAGACTGGCACGACTTTGTCCATTTACATCTAGCATTAGAATACATGTTAAAATATAAAATTGTAAAATTAGATGTTAATTTTAACTATGTAAAAAGAGGAGAATGAGTTATATAACAAGTCATTAAAAGAATTTTAATCAGATAATTTGTTTGGAAGTTATAAGCATAAATGTAAGAGAGAAAAGGAAAAACTTTTAAGATTTTATTAACTGCAACAAAAAACTAAATAGAGTCATTTGTAAAGCAGGAAGGGTTAATAAAGATGGAATAAAAATAATTTAAGATTAATAAAAATTTATAAATTATAAACGGTGCCAGAAACTGGCACATACTTTCTCACAAACATAATTTAAATTATTAAATAGATTCACAGCGAGTGACTTCATTATTGTAGGAGAGGTGATTTTAAACTAGGAGATTAACTAATAAATATTATTATTATTAGCTAGAGATTAAACTATTCGATCGATTTCGAACAAATTTGCACCAAAGACGTCAATTAGGCCTGTATAGATGCTCGAAAAAAGGTTTTAAAAAATTTTGAAAACAATTTCCTTTATGGCAAAAAAAATCCAAAATCAGTTATTATTATTATTATTAGATAAAGGAGAATTTTTAAAAGATGCTGTTTTTTGAATATGGTAGGATACATTAAAGGCTACAAATAAGCCAAATTTTATCAAAATCGTTAGAGCCGTTTTTTTATAAAAAATAATAACTGGCTTTTTTGGGGGTATTTTTGCCAAAATGGGGGTTGTTTTTCAAAATTTTTCAAAACCGTTTTTCGTGCATCTATACAGGCCTACTTTACATGTCTAGTGCAAATTTGTTTGAAATCGATCGAATAGTTTTGTAAAAACTTTTGGACATTTTGTAAAAACCACTTTTTTGGACTCAGGGGGTCCCAAAATGGATACTTCCACAAAATTCTCAACATCGATTTTTTTTTTATCACTATACTTTCTCTATACCCCTATAGTATAGTGAAAAAGTAAAAATGAGATTTTAAAGTTATTCTTGGGCTTAAAATAGCCAATAACATAAAAAGTAATTAAACTAAGAAAATTTGAAATGAATATAACAAGTAATAATGCATAAGCAAGACATGTTTCATTAAAAAATAATAAATAGTTTTGTGAAATAAAATAAATTAACAAAAAACTTTACTAATTAAAATAAAGGTAAAGTACAGAGGAAAATGAGAGTAAATCGATAGATTATGTACAAGGTATATGTAATGTATTGTAAAGCCATGTGAGAAATGAAAAAAGTTAAAAAGGGGGAATGAAAAATTAAAAACAAAAGTGAGTAATTATAACAAAGAAAAAGGAGCATATCTCAAAAACTAATTAAGTTACAAAACATCTAAAACCAGTTTAGTGCGTTTCAAGACAAGACAAAGAAGACAAAACAATACATTTTCAAAATTATTAAATTTACAAAAGGTAAATTTACAAAAGGTAAATTTAAAAATAAAAGCATTAACTTCCTAAACGTATAAATAAATAGAGAAATATCAAGAGTACAAACATCATTCGAACTAGGAAGGATTCAGAAAGTGATCACGAATCGTTCAAGACATTCAAATCCAAAATCAAGCCACAGACAAAAACGTTATAGAGTTTTGATCAAAAACTATCCCAAAATTAGAAACAGATAAGTCCAGACAGGAGCGCAAGCCAGGCAGGCAGAGGTTGGAATGACGTCATAGGATTGACTACTCGAGTGAAATCAAAATCATTAAAGGAACAGTAATATGTTTAAATCAATTAAACGATACCTAATTAAGAGAAGAAAATTATACCAAATAAATGTTTTCGTTGCATATATGAATTCTGTGGACCTTTTTCTATGAAAAAAAACTATGGAACACTTTTGGATTGGGATATAATTACTATATTTGGCGAATTTAAAAAAAAATACTTGCAAACTGCCAAAACTCCAGAATAATTAACGTTCCCGTTTCTATTGTTATGTAAATCATGCAATGTCAGGTATCATTTTTCTTGTAATTTTGTGTTGAATCCAAATTTATTTAAGATATAAATAAAAAATTTCGAATACCGTAATTGACATTTTGATAAACTAAAGTCCACTTGATTACTAATGAGGGTAGCTTGAGGTATATGACCGGCCGGTGGTCCTAATCCCCTGCGCTTGTGTGCTTGAAGGGGTTATTTGTGAGGGGGTTGACCCTTCGTCCAGCCGCACTCCCTGATGAGTAATCAAAGTAAATGCAATGTTATTTTCAACTAGTGTGACCCGGCAATGTTTCAATATAGCTTGATTTGAGTATATAAATTTATATTTCAATTAAATTAACAGACATAATTTAGTGAGTGCATTGAAAATTTTGAAGTTCCTTGTGGTTTAAATAATATACGCGCCTATGGGAGGGGGGGGGGTGGGGGTAGATCACGTATTAAACATATGGTTAGTTCATGTTAATAATACCCTCCAATTTATATTATTTGTGTATCTATTCGATTATTATTTAATTTTAAGGGTAGTTAACCCATTTGAGATAAAAATCCTATTTATTCTTGGCTTTCCTATTTAAACATTGGTGGATTGCCGGAAGAAACACAGAAAGGGACCACTCAGCGCGAGTCTAGTCGGCAAACATTCTCCCGAAAGACTGCAGATTTGCATTCCGTTCAATTGAACCCTTGGAGATGCATGCTTTCCATTTCCGAAACAGAATGTAGTGTTTAGTGAATGATCTCCTATTGGTAATTATATATAAATGATGTAATACATCCGTGGCCACTGGGTCACACGGTATGGCCGTTATAGTAATACTATGTAATTCATAAGGATGGACCAAGGAATGAATGTTACAAGGAGTGCTGGTGGTAGTCAACGGTCATTGATAATAAAACCCACCAAGCTGGTTAAAAAATAAACCATAATCGAGGTTGGGGATAAAAAAGAATCCAGCAAATCCATAAAGAACGTTGACCACAAAGAATGAATGTAGGACAACGGGGTGTTAAACAGGGTCCAGAAGATACATTCTTCTGTGTGAAAACTGTTTGGGAGGACAAGTGGCAATTTTAGCCATTTGGATACGTATATTACAAACAAGTTTTAAATATAGATATAGAACAATAAACACGCATTGAAATTGATGTTTATTTATACAACATGCGTGCACATAAACCAAGTGCACTCACCATCTCCATTAGTTTTTCTACGCCGGTGAATTATAAGAATGACTTCGGCGTCTAGACTTACTCCGACATCTGCGAGACCTACTACGGCAACGCCTCTTTGGTGAGCTTATTTGCTTAGATTTACATTTTCCTTTCGGGATTACGACCACTGATGCCTCTAGACTCTACGAAGGGCTGTCATCGGCTCACCTGTAACAATCCGTAAAGTTCCCCTTGTTTCAGTATCTCAATTATTGTGAGTTTTATATAGAACTCATCGATGCCGAACTCATTTCCAATACATCGAGCGCCTCAGACATGTTTATTCTTACTCTGAAATATTTGTAGACAGAAAATTTTTTTGCACTTTAAGTTAGACGATCAAGTGTTACTTGATAAATATTTTCACAATAATTTTTTGACAAGAGGAGCAGAAAATTTAAAGTCTTCCTGAAAGCATTGTTGACCTAATGAATTTATAAGGAAATGTCGGAAATGTGCTAAGGTAGGTCTTTCAAAGACCTTACAGAGAATGTTAAAGTTTTGGGTGTAGATTTTTGTATTTGAGAATTTTAAAAAAATACAGATGCGCAAGTGTCCAAACAATTGAAATAATAATGAGAAGTTATTTTTGTTTGAGTTTGACTTTTAAAATAGTTTAAAGTATACAATAAATTATAAAACAATAAGGTATTACCATTTCAAAAACCAAAATCACATGTTGTAAAACGTACTTTCCGTTGCGCGTAAACATTCTAATATAGTAAATTTAAAATTAGACATAAATAATAATACATATATTTTTAACTATGATTAGGAAGAACATCTGAATAATTTGGAGTAAGTTATGAGCAGAAGATATCTAAAACTATCCTACTTATATAATAGGCCGTACCTAAAAATTCGGCAGTAGATACGGTGTCCAATGCTATCAAGATAACGACTGCGGTCTAAATATACTAGAAATTTGCCTCGTTCTTTCGAGGAATCTTCTGAGAGATTTTATTTGTGTTCTGCACCAAACATTTTTAATAGAACTATTCATGTATTTTAAACAGATATCAAATTTAGAACTTTTTTTTTAAGTTCTTGTTTGATGTTATACATTAATTCGATAAAGCAACTGTAACACTGCTGACGTAAGTTGAGCGAATTTCCAAAATTAATTTTATATGTTTTATTGTTTCAACCAACTATTATAGCTGCCTGCGTGTACGAAATATGTTAGTATAATTTGTTTGAACCTCAGCCTCCAGCCCTGGCTCACGCGCTGTTGAAACTAGCTCATATTACACTTGAGGTATACATAGGACAGATAGAAATAATTGGGACTGTGGGCTACAATATGTTTAGATAAGGATCTGCTTCAGTAAACGAGAAAGCAGCGCTTCACTCTATAACCGTATCTAAACAGTGCAATTTCTTGCAGCTGAGCGCTTTGACATAACTCATTTCAAACCATTTTATAAATCCATCTTTTGAAAAAAAAATCAGCATTGATTTTTAACAATGGTTCAGTTGATGTACAGATTATAGCGTCTAACAGTGTGGTTGAAAATATAGTGCCGGGATAACTTAACAACTTAAATAAAAGCCATAATATACAGAGTGATCCAGGGGAGGTCATATGGGCCAAAATAAAGAAAAAACTACCAAGTGGGCGGTGGGACTTTTAAGACACCTGGTATAATGATTAGTTTAGCCAAAGCTAAATGCTTGGAAATATCATGTTATTTTACACAACAAATTTGTCAGTATACTAAAGCTATCCCCCCCTCCGCTCCCCACATACACAAACAAAGTGTACCAAGTGTTTTAGTATAAACTGGTTGGTAATTACTTGCTGACATCGCTCCGGTAATTGTATTTACATTATTGCACACTTAGCTCTGTAACCACAGGATGGTTCAGAATTTCCGTTCTCAATAAAGGGTGTCCCGAAAATTATTTAAATTCTGTCCCATGTGTCTTTCTTTATATACAGAATCTGAAACAATACAAAATTGTACTAAAATATCTCGATCACGCTCAAATATCTCAATGTTAGTCGACTGAATGTCCAACATTAAACTTATATGTTTTAGGGTTTCAACCAACTGTTTTGTAAATTGGTCTACTCACGAAGGTGCTAATTAGACGTGTACGAAATACATTAGCATAATTTCCATGCTTAGTGGCTCACTAAAAAAGGTTTTTTTTTAAATTCGAAATTTTAGAGGGAGTTTGGGAAGGTTTGGGGGGGTCAAAGTTACTAAATCACGATTTCTCTAAAACTACTGAACGGATTGGAATGAAATTTGGTATGTAGCTTCCTCTAGGGTTGTAGGTGCTGATAGGAAATGGTTTTAAAAAATTCAAAATTTTAGGGGGGTTTGGGGGTCAAAGTTACTAAATCACGATTACTCTAAAACTACTGAACGGATTGGAATAAAATTTCGTATGTAGCTTCCTCTAGGGCCATAGTGGCTCACTTAGAAAGGTTTTAAAAAAATTCGAAATTTTAGGGGGTTTTGAGGGGTCAAAATTACTAAATCACAATTACTCTAAAACTACTGAACAGATTGGAATAAAATTTGGTATGTAGCTTCCTCTAGGGCCATAGTGGCTCACTTAGAAAGGTTTTTAAAAAATTCTAAATTTTAGGGGGGGATTTGAGTGGTCAAAGATACAAAATCACAATTTCTCTAAAACTACTGAACGGATTGGAATAAAATTTGGTATGTAGCTTCCTCTAGGGCCATAGTGGCACACTTAGAAAGGTTTTAAAAAAATTCTAAATTTTAGGGGAGTTTGGGGGGGGTCAATGTTACTAAATCACGATTTTTCTAAAACTACTGAACGGATTGGAATAAAATTTGGTAGAAGCTTCCTCTAGGGCCATAGAGGCCTCACTAAGAAAGGTTTTCAAAAAATTCTAAATTTTAGGGGGAGTTTGGGGATCAAAGTTACTAAATTACGATTTCTCTAAAACTACTGAACGGATTGGAATAAAATTTGGTATGTAGCTTCCTCTAGGGCCATAGTGGCTCAATTAGCCAGGTTTTCAAAAAATTCTAAATTTCAGGAGAGTTTGGGGGGTCAATGTTACTAAATCACGATTTCTCTAAAACTATTGAACGGATTGGAATGAAATTTAGTATGTAGCTTTCTCTAGGGCCGTAGGTGCTGATAAGAAAGGGTTTCAAAAAATTCTAAATTTTAGGGGGGTTTGAGGGGTCAAAGTTATTAAATCACGATTTCTCTAAAACTAATGAACGGATTGGAATGAAATTTGGTATGTAGCTTCCGCTAGGGCCGTAGGTGCTGATAGGAAATGGTTTTAAAAAATTTGAAATTTTAGAAGGTTTGGGGGTCAAAGTTACTAAATCACGGATTCTCTAATACTACAGAACGGATTGGAATAAAATTTGGTAAGTAGCTTATTCTAGGGCCATAGTGGCTCACTTAGAAAGGTTTTCAAAAAATTCTAAATTTTTGGTGGGTTTGAGGGGTCAAAGTTACTAAATCACAATTTTTCTAAAACTAGTGAACGGATTGAAATAAAATTTGGTATGTAGCTTCCTCTTGATCCATTTGTGCTCACTAAGAAAGGTTTTAAAAATATTTGAGATTTTACGGGGGTTTGGGGGGGGGTCAAAATTACTAAACCATGATTTCTCTAAAACTACTGAATGGATTGAAATGAAATTTGGTAGGCCTATGTAGCTTCCTTTAGGCACGTAGGTGCTGATAAGAAATGGTTTCAAAAAATTCAAAATCTTAGGTAATGTTTGGGGGGTCAAAGTTTTTCAATCACGATTTCTCCAAAACCACCGAACGGATTGGAATGACTTTTGGTATGTAGCTTCCTCTAGGGTCATAGGTGCTCTCTAAGAAAGTGTTTAAAAAAATCGAAATTTTAGGGGGGTTTGGTGGTCAAAGTTACTAAATCATGATTTCTCCAAAACCACCGAACGGATTGGAATGAAATTTGGTATGTAGCCTCCTCTAGGGCCCTAG
This sequence comes from Philaenus spumarius, assembly GCA_018207615.1. Lineage (NCBI taxonomy): Eukaryota > Metazoa > Arthropoda > Insecta > Hemiptera > Aphrophoridae > Philaenus > Philaenus spumarius. Next base: position 97,779 of record JAGFPH010002564.1, on the reverse strand, counting down.
GTGCTCGCTAAGAAAGGGTTGGGGGGAGGGGTGAAATTTTAATAGAGGTTTGAGGGGGTGAGGTGGGAAAGTTACTAAAACTCCCCATAAGAAATACCTAGTGCAATTTATATTCATTGATATTTTTTGTTAATATACATTTAACTTTGATTTGTCTGTCCATGCAAAGCCGGATAAGGCTAGCTAGTATAATAATATAATATGGATGTGTGTTACATGTATCTAATATTTTCCATGGTAACATTTTCCTACTTTTGCAATTCTAAATGACCATCTCCTATACTACTCTTGGGAAGGTATAAAGTTTCAACTGGGAGAAAGTATGTGGCAGTTATCTGCTACCGTTTATTAGAACTTAGTCAAGTCAAAGCATCAAGCAATCTTTCGCGGTCAGTACCAGTAGCGAAAATATTCTAATCTAAAACGTAGTAAAAACTTAATTTCTTTCAAAATATTTTACTGTAATTTCAATTAATTCTCCATACAATTGTCCATGTTAATGTTTTTCAACGCCAAGCCATTTCTGTGCGTGTGCAAGAATGTTTTCAAAAATTTGAAAAATATAGTTTATAATTATAAACTAATCTAAAAGTGTTCCATAGCTTTTCGTAGAGAAAGGTTCAAAGAAGTCATATATGATAGTAAAAAAATGATTGATGCAAAAAATTTACAAAGTTATTAGCTCAAGAAACAAAAATTTTTAGTAATGAAAAGAAAAATTTCAACTTTAGGCCTACATAAAGAGTAGTAAACATTTTTTGTAATTTCTTTCATATATGTAAAAAGGTTTCGTAATTTAGTTTTAAATAGAACTGTATAAAAATATATATCAATTTCTTATTTTGAAAACATCAGTTTCTATGTTCCTACCACAAGACTGCTAACAAAACTAGGCCTAGATTGAATAGTAATTTAAATTTAGAAATGTAATCTTTGCCCAAAAATGAAATATTATTATAAGAAAGTGTAGAGAATAAATCAAAGAATTGAACCGTATACTTGTAAATTATTATTTCACTAAAGTATTTGAATTAGCTTTACTTGAATCACAAAATGAGATCAATCAAATGAAACGTCGCGCATGCGTATTGATAAACCTTATGATGTGCCGTATTTTAACTTTTAACTTTAATCAGTTAATTTTTTTTAACTTTAATCAGTTAATTTTTTTTAACTTTAATCAGTTAATTTTTTCAGACATTAACTTTAACTTTAATCAGTTATTTTTTTCTGGCATTAACTTTAACTTTAATCAGTTAAATATTTTGGTTAACTTTCCCAAGTCTGCATAGGGTGGCCTTCTCAAGACCGACTACGCGCACTAGATTCGATGCATTACATACCCATAAGTCTCGGTTGACTCAGATACCATCTTGAATTTCAACTCCCACAAAAGCTATGTTAAATGCATAACAAGATTACTGTAATAATAATGATCAGTTATTCTGAATATGTCATTTTAAAGGTTAGGACAGTCTGAATGTGGATATAATTTAGTATTTTAAACTTGTTTTTAACTAAATTTGTTGTTAAATTAGAAAAAAGTCACCACATTCGAAGTTACCTTTCAAATAAAGTAATTTCCATAAATTTTGATTATTTATTAAGAAACAATCTGTTTTATTGTGGAAGCATGTACGAATTTCTGTTCTTACTAGAGTGTTTAGCCTGCACTCTGGTAGTTATCACATCAACTTGTTGCCCGCTTGTTCTATATTCTGTCTTCTCGTCCTGGGACTTATAAATCTTAAACTACTCTTTATTATATATGATCCTTATATGATTCCTAACCCTACACTATTAATCCTGATAGCCGTTTTCTTGCATATGTTGTCTACTTTTGTAGATGGTTTCTGTAGTCGGCGTCCCAGATTGCCATTTGTGCAGGATGGCAAAATACAATTGTCTTGTTTAACAGGGTGTCTACCAAAAGTGATTTTTGAAATTCCTGGTTATTTCCAGGTTTCTCCATGATTTTCCTGGTTATCCTAATATGTATATTACTCGCCAATCGGTGCTCGACTAATATTAAATATTAATATATTTTAATATTAAAGTGTTCTACTGAGAGTAAGTAAAATAAGTACTTTCACTTCATCAAAATTTCAATAAAATAATGATAATTCTAACTTTTTTTCGTTTTCTTGAATAAGTTTGTACTGACCTTCATTACTTGAGGGTTGTTAAATAGACTAAGGGTTACTATTAGAGAACTGAAATTTATCAAAAATCTTTTAACCCATAACCAACTCATTGCCTCCTAATTCATATAACTGTTAAAATTAAATCACCAATACACTTTAATTATTATTTTTACAATAATAAAAGATAAAAAAATAACAATATGAATTGTATTGGTGATTAAATTTCAACAGTTATAAAAAAAAAGAAATTTCTAAAACCAAGCTACAAAATTTTAATCAAGTATGGGAATTTGTGGAGTAAATATGAAAACACAACTTGTAATAAAACTTGTAGGTGCTCTTGGGGTCTTGAGCACCTATGACCCTAGAGGAAGCTAGATACCAAATGTCATTCCAATCCGTTCGGTGGTTTTGGAGAAATCGTGATTTAAAAACTTTGACCCCCCCCCCCCCCAAACCCTACCTAAGATTTCGGATATTTTGAAACCCTTTCTTAGTGAGCACCTATGGATCAAGAGGAAGCTACATACCAAATTTTATTTCAATCCGTTCACTAGTTTTAGAAACATTGTGATTTAGTAACTTTGACTGCTCGAATCACCCTAAAATTTCGAATTTTTTTAAACCCTTTCCTATTAGCACCTACGGCCCTAACGGAAGCTATATACCAAATTTCATTCCAATCCGTTCAGTAGTTTTAGAAAAATTGTGATTTAGTAAGTTTGACCCCCAAACCCCCTAAAATTTCAAATTTTTTAAAACGTTTCTTAGTGAGCACCTATGGTCCTAGAGGATGCTACATACCAAATTTCATTCCAATCCGTTTTGTAGTTTTAGAGAAATCGTGATTTAGTAACATTGACCCCCTCCCCAAACTCCCCTAAAAATTATAATTTTTTTGAAAACCTTTCTAAGTGAGTCACTATGGCCCTAGAGGAAGCTACATACCAAATTTTATTCCAATCCGTTCAGTAGTATTAGAGAAATCGTGATTTAGTAACTTTGACCCCCCCCAAACCTTCTAAAATTTCGAATTTTTTAAAATAATTTCCTATCAGCACCTACGGCCCTAGAGGAAGCTACATACCAAATTTCATTCCAATCTGTTCATTAGTTTTAGAGAAATCGTTATTTAATAACTTTGACCACCCCCAAACCTCCCAAAACCCCCCCAAACTCCCCTAAAATTTAGAATTTTTTGAAAACCTTTCTTAGTAAGGCCTCTATGGCCCTAGAGGAAGCTACATACCTAATTTTATTAGAATCCGTTCGGTAGTTTTAGAGGAATCGTGATTTAGTAACTTGGACCCCTCAAACCCCCCTAAAATTTCAAATTTTTTGAAACCCTTTCTTATCAGCACCTACGGCCCTAGAGAAAGCTACATTCTAAATTTCATTCCAATCCGTTCAATAGTTTTAAAGAAATCGTGATTTAGTAACTTTGACCCCTCAAACCCCCTTAAATTTCGAATTTTTTTAAAACCTTTCTTAGTGAGCACCTATGACCCTAGAGGAAACTATCTACCAAATTTCGTTCCGATCCGTTCAGTAGTTTTTGAGAATTTTGCAAAACAACCCCCTTTTTGGCCAAAAACCCCAAAATATCAGTTATTATTATTATTACCTAAACGAGAATTTTTAGAAAGATGCTGTTTCTGCATATGGTAGGGTACATTAAGGGCTACAAATAAGCCAAAGTTTATCAAAATCGTTAGAGCCGTTTTTGAGAAATTTAGATTTTTCTCGTTTTTTGGTAATTTTTGGGGGGGTAAAACCCCTTAAAAATCAAAAATTTGAAAAAATGAAAAAAACGCCTGGAGATATTCCAGAACTACACCTACATACCAAATTTCATCAAAATCGGACTGTTGGTATGGTCTCCAGCTCTGTACACATCCTTACAGACACACGGACAGACATCACCAAAAAAACACTTTTTTGGGTTCAGGGAGCACCAAAACATAAAATTCCACTAAAAATATTTTTGGGTTCAGGGAGCACCAACACAGATAATTGCACTTAACTATTTTTTGGGGTTCAGGGAGCACCAAAACAGATAATTCCACTAAAAATTCAAATTCGAAAATTTGGACGAAAACAATACTTTCTCCATATACTACGTATAGGGTGGAAAAAGTAACAAACCTTTGTAAAAATCAAAATAAAAACATCAAATTTAATAAAATAACACAAATAAAGAGTCATTAGCCAACCTTAACACATATTCGATAAAAATATCAAATTTGTTTGCTAAACACACTATTGGTGTAAAGCCAAAAATATCTAGGATGCATAAGATTATTTTTATAATTGGATAAAAATAAAGCTGTTTAGTCTATGTCTATAATATTGAATTATTTTGACATGCTGCTGGACCAATGTCATGGTAAAGTGGCAATGTCCGTCAATCAATAAATAAATAAACCTTAAAAAGTTAGATAGCATTCAGAATTAGACACAAAGGATCGAAACAGATGCCCGAATACAACTTGTGTTAATTTTATGAACTACCATTGTTCAAAATACAGTGACGAATATCCGCAAATGAATACGATGTCCGAATATTACTAGCGTTAATTTTATAAAACGTCGGCATTAAAACGCAATTTAATATACATCATTGTATGTTCGTGAAAAATCGATGCCCGAATAAAATTTGTGAAAATTGTGTGAACTACCATTATTGAAATATTATTTAAAATACAATGACAAAATGTCCGCAAAAGAATACGACGTCCGAATATTATTAGCACTAATTTTATAAAACGTCGGCATTAAAACACAATTTATTATACAACATCGTATGTCTGCGAAAAATCAATGCCCGAATACAATTTGCATGTGTTCTTAACTTACACATGTGAAGAAAATGCTGTCTCGCACAAGTAAGAAGTTGTGAAGGGAAGTAAAATTCAACCCAGAAGTCCACGATCGACATTTTAGAAAATTGTGTAGTTTTGAGTCACAATTTAGTTCATACAACTATTCCTTTTCTTTCGCAGTAAAGTTTTCTGGTGCCACTTCTATATCAGCAAGTATTTTGGTTCCAGGAATATTTGCTGAAGGACTCAGTTTGAGGTCATTTTCTTCAACAAAATTCTCGAGCGTTGGAAACAACAATACCTTTTTCTGTTCGGCTTCTTTTACTGCTTGATTCAGCTACTTTTTCATAGCACTTACTCCATCATGAACCCGAAAAGGAGTATTATAATTTCCTTGCAGGGCTTAGTTGAGCTTTGAAAATATCTCTGCCAATTACGCCAACTTACACAGCCACAGTTCATCCCCACAGCAGTTCTTCAATTCAAATCTTGTGTCAGACAAAAAAACAAAAACTTCATGGCGCAGCTCAAACAAACGTGTCGTTACTTTCCCTCTCGACAGCTATCTGACTCTGTGTGGGCCATGAACTAATGCTGACGCACCAGCCCAAACAATCCCGACATATAATACTCGTACTTAGAACATCACCACGTACCACCGCAGTGGCCTCTGCACACCTCTAAGTTGGAAAGCAGTGATTTAGATGACACTTGTAAAATTCGGAAAAGGTGGAATTAAATGTTGCTATTTGCAGGAATGAATAACAAGTCAAACAAAGGCACTTCGTCGGGATTCCCACAGAAAACATAAATCGCGGATAACGTAAATCCAGAAAATGTCCAAAATGTTTTTCCGAACTAAAAACAAATAGAATTATTATACTTTTGTTACCAATCTATAAAATTTGTAACTTTTCGTCAATGTTTAGACACCCTAATTCTATAAATAGACACGATAAGAAACGAATCCTTAAGTGGTTGACCTTGAGCCTACTTTACCTTTCTGTGTACAAATAACCAAGCATAAGCATGAATACAAATAAAACAAGAAGTGTTTACAACAAACGAAACAATTTCCTAAACATTTTACTAGGGAAAATATCTACATACATAAAAGTAAGAGAGTTTTATATTTATTCCTACTAATATTTTATTGTTAAATGATTAATTGGGGTTAAGTTTAAATAAAGAGTATGTGATTGCAAATACTGGAGGTTACATTCAAAATACAGAGAACTGGCTAGTCTGACAATGATATGAACTGAACTGAGTATCTCTCGGTATCAGTATCGAGTTTCGGCTATAGATTCTTGTTACCGATATCAAATACAAAGTATCGGTGGTATTGTGAATCGACCCATTTCTAATTAAAATTTTACAATGTTTAAAATAGATTATGCACGTAAATTTATATGGTTTAATAATTTAGTACACCTCAAATGTTTTGTTTGTTTGGAATCGAGGTACAGTAACTGGAATCGACTTTTGTGGATCGATTCTTAATACCGATTACCGTACTAAGAATCAATGGAATCGATTTTAGGGAATCGGTATCGACACATCCTTACAACAAACCCTTGTTCTGTTGCCATGGTTACGGCACATTCGTATGCAATTTTCACCTTTTCTACGAAACAGCGCTTGCTCATGCCGAACTCCCGCGATCGCGTTTATAAAATGAAAATAACACATGTGAAGGAATAAAATTCCCAGTTACACATCAAAATCAGAATTTTCAAGGTCAATTCATATTCCCGGCTATTTCCCGGTTGGTAGACACCCTGTTTAAGGATGTTGCTCATTTGGTGATGGAAGATTCCACTATATTTCATACTCATATATTTCTTTTTATTGTTGGGCTCTCTAATCTTAAGTGGTCTACTATATTTCTTACGTATTCAATAAACAATGTTGAGGTTATAACCATTCTCCTGCGCTATGAATTTGACGGTGTTAATGTCTTCATCTTGGTCGGAAAATAATAAACTTTAGTAGCCTTTTTACTAAACTATTGAAATATAGTCAACAATTTATAATTATCATCTTTTGACAAACCATTGAACCATGGCACATCATGTGAATTCTGTGTTAGTTATTTTATTCAATGTGGCCGTGTTATGTGAAAAATATGTTACATGTGATTTGAGAACGACTCAGTGAAGTTGAAACCTGGTTGTCAATCTACAGGATGTCATAAATCACAAAAAAGCAATGTAAAAACCCATATATAGAGTAATTTTATTGTTTTGTACAACTATTACATACATGATATTTGAAATAATTTTGTAAACATTTATTTTTTGTGTCTTTTATAAAATTGTAAAATCTGAAGCCTACAATAAAAATCTCATAGTAGATCTAACTGGAAGGATCTAATCTAGTTACACAATAATATACTGCAATTGAAAATATCGTATGAAATACTATTTTATTTATAAATTAACTAAAATACTATGTTTCATATATTTACCTTAGTAATGATAGTACAATCCTTGTTTTACAATACAAACATAATATATTGTTAAAATTACATAAGACCGCGGCAGAAGGTATTTGGCACATGCTACCGTATTCAGTTAAAACTCACACTGTCCAAAACGCATTTAGAATGGTTAAATATTTAGAAATAAAAACTGCATTTTAATTTAGCTGGGATCAAGTGGCACCATCTTTTTGGAAATGGTACCCTAACCCTGAAAGCACTCTTGTTCTTTCTGAAGACACGTTTTACAGAGAAGTGAAAGATAATAAATTATTTTCCAAGAGGATTTTAACAAAATCCAACAGGCTATAAAAATGGGGTAAAAAATTCATAAGCGCAAAGATTGTAAAAATATTTAGAAGAATCTGTGGATCGTAAAGAAGAAGTATTTATAACATACACAAGAAAATAAATATTGGCTACACTTCACTAATGAGTGTCGTTGAAAAAGTCGTTTCCCGAGTAAGAGATGAAAATCCCAATTGGACTGTTGCTGAGAGATCAGCTTGGTCGACTCTCATGTTTATGGTTTTGCTCGTGCCATTCAGGTTTTTTAGTATCGAGAGATTTCGTAAAAATTTTCAAAAACAGGTTGATGGTTTCAATTACATCTTAATCAAATGTTTCGTCCTACCCTTGTAACAAATCCTGAAGAAATGTTATCAGCACACACTTCTGCATTAAGCAGAAAGGAAAAATTAAACGATGATGCAAAGAAAGCTTCGGATTTGGCAAATTTGGAACAATTTATGCATCATGTCAACCTAGCATGAAAAATAAACGATCTTATAACTTTGAAAGTTAATTTGTTTGAAAGTTCATGGTTAACTAAGCCACTGCATAATAAAGCAGCATTTACATTATAAATATTTTTTATTTTTTTTTGTTTTAGTAATAAGTTGATTTGTATTAAGTCTACAAATGAGCAGTTTGGATTATTTTGATCATTCCAAATGTAAATGCAAGGCCTAGTTTTACGTTTAAAATAATTTTTTTTATGAGTTGTAGTCTTTGCATCACAAGACCATTACAAAACTGGAATGTTCACTTCCATTAATGTAAAGAACAAATACAGATAGTGCCAAGTAGCGTGAAGTGTCACTTGAGCATGCGCTGTAACGTCTTACCCTCTCCTACGCGACTGTGAGTCTTTAGTACAGTCACCACCAAAAAGTGTTGATATGCAATCAACACGACTACATAGCAGACATGAATTAGGTAGGGTAGGCGGCTCTGACTGTACTCCACCGCGAGAGGGGAAATGTGGTGGGAGCCGGCGTAGGAGACTTGCACACTCCCCTCTTCGTGCTCCATCCTAATTGGCACTATCTGTACCTTAATGGTAAGCTAAGAATTATATCTTTGAGTGTACATTCTTTATGGAATTAAAGGTTTGCCGAATACCTTCTGCAATTATGTCTTAAGTCTTATGTAATTTTAACTTTATATGTTTTTAGTGTATTGAAGTGTTTTTATGTATGTATATGTGCTTCTTGAATGTTTTAATGTTGACAAAGTTCCCAGTGAGCGAACAGCTGGAATTTTGAAAATGACTGAACATAAAAGTCGAAATGGCCGTCATATAACAACGAGGATTGTACGACAGACCATTACTAAGGTAAATATTTGTTTATAAACAATCCAGTTAGGCCACAAATAAATATATACTGCGTTTCATTTAACTTCTTTTACATTAGTTTCTATTGCAATATATTCTTAATGTGAAAACTAAGTAAAACATAGTAAGTTTTTTTTAAATTCACAATAGCCTAAATAAAATGCATATCACAAATTTCAGAGAATCGGTTACAAAGTTCATCAACATCCAGTTTCTCTTCTGGTTCGTTATTTGAATCAGATTTGCCAGTAATATGTATATGATCATTAAGATTGGAAAGAAACTGAAACAGCAAAAGCAGGTACATGAAAAGTAAAATGAAGAAATGTACAAAGTTTGTGCAAATATATTTACTTCAACCTATCCATAAAACAAAAAAATTGTGAAGTACCTACAAAGAATTAATGTTACGAACAAAATCTAAAATCTTGAATTTTCCAACCATATACTGTAATGTAATTTTAAGGAATTTATGAATTTTTCTTTTTGCTGTTGACAAATTTACAATTTATATACCATGTGTTGAAAATTATGAAACAAACCTAACACTTACTCTACATAAAACTTAAAATTATACACACAAATTTATTTTTCATACTTTCAAAGTATTTGTTCTCAATTTAAGAATTAACAAATACAAGTTTACATCTTGAAGTCACTATGTTTACAATATTTAAAATTAAACATACAATAACACAAATACATAAAGAATACAATTAATTCATATCATGGCCATGGCATAAGAAAATATTTTGACTTTGGTTTGAAACATTTGAAATCAAGTATTTGTTTCGGAGATTGGAAATCTTTTAATTAGGGGAATTACAACCTGAACTGGGAGTTCCTCAATCTATGGGGATCATGTCTAAAGTCAAAGGTTGTAGGGATAATCACAGACTACAATCACCTGAGGAAACTCATGGGCATTTTCACTGGATAGCTTGTATGCAGGAAATCTGTCCTGCATGAGGAAATTGCAGAATATGAGAAGTTGGGACAGCCAAGCTATGAAACCGTTAGAAATCTGTACAAAATACAAACCATCCCCCTTTACAACCTTGTCAAAAAGGCCATTAAGTTCGCAGATCTTGTGAACTATGTCAGAGAAGACTAAGGGTATATCAACCTTTATGTGAAAGCACAATACGCCCTTGAGGCTGATATGCAAAAGAATAGACCGCCCACCTAAGAAGAATGATTAGTAGAAGATTGCACTCAACCACTTTTAACATAACTTCTGCCATTGTTAAGGCAGTTACAATATCTGAATACCAGTATGGTTATTCTAAAATTACACCCTTTGACCATTTTAACATCTTCCCTCCTGCCCAAAAATAATTTTTTTTTTTCGGTTCTTGGAAAATCTATTTGAGTGAATAATAAATGTATAATTTGTGTTTAATTTTATATTAAACTAGCTGGCCCGACCCGGCTTTGCACGGATAGACAAATCAACCTGATACTAATAATTAGCCCAAGTGTTTTAGTTCATTGTAAAAAAAAAAAAAAAATGTTCATTGTAGGCCTAACCTAAAATTATATTCAGTTTTTGATCCAAATCAGTTGTTGATCAAAATCAGCTGTTTTAAGCATTTCATACGAACAGCTGTTTTTTGTGCCCATGATAAAATCAAAAGAAATCTTTCTTCTTCTTCCTTAAGATTGACCTTCCATAAGATTAACATTGAAACTTTGAGGCCCACTGGGGCGTAGCCCTTATCACTAAGGGGTATGAAAAATAGATGTTAGCCGATTCTCAGACCTACTCAATATACTCACAAAATTTCATGAGAATCGGTCAAGCCGTTTCGGAGGAGTACGGGAACGAACATTGTGACACGAGAATTTTATATATAAGATATACCATTTTAAGTAAAACAAAATACAAAAAAATGTATAACCAGTTCTAAGTTATACATTTATTTGTATTCCAATAAAATAATTACCAAATTTCCAGCAGATAATTTTTCTCCAAGTTCTTTGATTTTAGTCACTGAAATTATTTCCCCCTTATAGTTGCTCTGTTGAAGATTTGAATCTCTATTAGCTGGCTTCTTCATATAATTAGCGAGTGATTCTCGAAATTCTCCTAGTTTTTCATGCAACAAAGTAACAATTTTTTCCATATCCTGAGCTGTTTCTGGCTTTTGGTAGAATGTAAAATCCTAGAATAAATTAATCAAAACATTATAAAAATTCAAATATATATTTCAAGAGCCCTTCTTCAACTAACTTAAGAGAAATACAACTGTGAGCTGTTTCAACTCACGTCTAACTTGTTCATGAGTCCTTCTTCAACTAACTTATGACAAATATAATTGTGAGCCATTTTAAATCATCATGTTCAACTTGTTCATGAGCCTCTTCAACTAACTTATGACAAATATAACTGCAAGCCGTTTTAAATCATGTTTAACTTGTTCATGAGCCCTCTTCAACTACCTTATGACAAATATAACTGAGGACCGTTTTAAATCACATTTAACTTGTTGATTTTCTTTGTTGTCTATTTTCAACTAACTTTTTGGTTACATGTAGAAAGTCATGTAGTCTTATTACTCCTTTGGCAAGCTTTATGCCATTCTTTTATTTATTAAGATGTATTATACCGGGTGTCCCACGAAGAGGTCCCTATTTTTTAATTAATATATTAGATGCACCGAACACTCTACAAACCTGAAACTCAACAGTCCTAACATACACATATGTAAAAGAAATACACCTGAGTATCAGTTAATTCTGACACATTAGGACAAAATGGCGGGATATCAAAGAAATAGTACCTTTTCGTTAAAATAGTTTTATTTGCTTAAGTGTTACAACATATTTATTGAATTTTAACGATGTTACTAAGCACTAAACAATGTTAGGGAATTAAAGATATAAGTAACTCATAAATAAATTAAATCTATTTGATCCATAAACCTTATTCAAACTGATGTCCATCGATCGCAATGCACTGATGACAACTAAATAGAAAACAGTCATACGCTTTGCTGAACAACTCTCGAGGTATCAACAACAGTTCCTCTTCGATCAACCTCATTCGTTCATCGTCTGTCGCAATGTTATGACAATAAACCTTCTCCTTCAAAAAGCCCCACAGAAAAAAATCACAAACAGTCAAGTCTGGAGACCTTGGGGGCCAGTCCATGAAGCTGCTGCCACGACCTATCCAAAGGTTAGGAAGATTTTAGTCCAAACTGCTTTGGCCACATTAGCATAATGCGGAGGAGCTCCATACTGTTGGAAAAAACGTCTTTCATCTCAGACTGAGAAAGATGAGGAACTATGTGATTGCTTAAAACTGATGCATACCTTTCTCCAGTCATTGTTTGTCGGGATATGTCATACGACAAAACACCATCCTTGGTAACAGCAGCCCAAACTGTTATACCTGTTGATTTGAATTTCTCTTCTTGTAAGATATGTGGATTTTTTGTGTTATAGTAATGACAATTATGCCTGTTTACATTTCCTGTTCGATAAAATGTCGCTTCATCTGAAAACACGATTCCTTCATGCCATTTGCTATCTACGTCAGTCTTTTCAATTATTTTCGAACAAAATTCCAATCGTCTGTCAGGATCATCTTCAAGCAGTCTGTGAACTAAATGAGTTTTATAATGTTTGATTTTGTTGTTTGATTTTGTTCTTTTTGGCATACCTTTGGGCAGATGACCTCGGTATCCCTGTAGCAGATTCCACCTTTCTTACTGAATTTGGAGATTCCATGAAAGCAGCACATACGATTTCTTCATTTTCTATGTTGGAGGATCTATGGTATTTTTTTTGTATTGACCCCGTTTCTAGTAGGATAGTCTTCCACTTACGAATAGATTTCCTTGACGGTGGAACTACACCTGGGTACCTTTCCCTAAAACACCTTATTGCTTCATAATCATTTTCAAAGGCAATAGCCCAGGAACAACATTTTACTTTTTGCTCAGTTGAAAACGGCACGGTACATAAGACACTTTACAATGCAACTTAATAACAAATGCCAATGTTTATTACCAAATATGTTCATTGTTGTGGATACACGCAGTCAGCTGATAGATTTAAAATAGTCTAAACAGCTGTAGCTGTTCCTATTCTAAATAAAAGTAGGTTTACCCTTAAAATACGATTGCTGATTTTGTTGTTTTTTTGTTTTTCCGCCATTTTGTTTGGATCAGTCAGAATTAACTGATACTCAGGGGTATTCCTTTTACATATGTATTAGTCACGACTATAGAATTTCAAGTCTGTAGCGCGCTCTATACGTCTGTCATATCAATTCAAAAATAGGGACCTCTTCGTGCGACACCCGGTATAATTGGTTAGGGAGAGGCATAATATGTGAAAGATTTTATACTAGAAAATGATTTCATTATTTTTGTAAGCAGACAATTATTACTTATTATAAGTAATAAGTTTAATAAATATAAAATATTTTCCTATATGCAGACATAGTAATAAAAATTAAAAATGTTAATTTTTAAAAGTAAAAATGACAATAAAGTGCACAGTTTTAATAGAGACGATGTAATCGTTGCCATGCGCATTGACAATGGTTGCTATGTGAATTGGCAACGAGACTACAAAAAAGTTGGTACTTGTCCTTGTAGAGGCAGTCAGCAACAGGACTCGAAGGAAGTAACATGTACAGTGGAGCGTGTCGCCTACTTAGTTCATCGCAGGAATTCAATCCTGTGTATAGATGTATTATTTGGAACTCTTAAACTGGTGTTATAAAAGTTGTTCTTTTACAAGATTTACAAAAATGTTTAGGTTAGATTATAATATGGTAATGTGTTAACAATTTCTTCTTGAACATTTCTAAGAATTTTTAAAGTTTTTGATACGATCAAGCACAGATTTGAGTTTTACGTGAACAATTCAGAGACGATTGTTAAGTGTTATTATTGCGGACAAGTTCCTATTGTTACTACCACGATAAACTATTCCACGAGATATTTAAACAGAACTGTGAATCTTGAGTAACGACGTAATAATTAAAACATTGAGTTTTTTATAAGTGAACTATCGAATCCAAAAAACACTACGAACATTT
>JAGFPH010002564.1:73372-83647 GCA_018207615.1 Philaenus spumarius | reverse complement strand
TATTCTCCATTTGTTACGGAGTGGCTATTCGCTTGGCTCTAACTTTAAGTGAGAGGGTACAAAGAAAGATATATCATACATATAAAGATACATAAAAATATATATTTTATTCTGAAGATCTGCTATATTTCATTTGATTCTACACTGTGTGAAAACTATAATCAACCTTATAGTCTAAATCATTTACTATAATGGTACAAAATACCATCACATAACCTCATCAGATTCAAATTCAAATTGTAAAATTTAAATGTACAAATTAAAGTATTTAGGCCTAGCCTCAAATGAAAGGTAAACAAACACAACAAACCTGTTCAGATGCCAATATTAACATAACCTAATTTAGGCACATCTAAATCAAAAACGTATTAAACAAAGAACTACACCACACCAATAAATCCACACTGGAGATTATTTATATGTATATTTAATATTTATTCAAAAGATAAACAAACACAACACCATTATAGTAATCCATGTAACAGAGAAACTGATGTTCAAATATGTAAACAGTCACCACCTATGGGCAAATGCAAAGCAAGGCCTAGATTAAATAAATAACCGATATATTATAAAACGATCTTATACTTCGAACACAAACAAAATTTACACTTTATTACAAAGATAGTAATGCAAAACATCCTAGAATTATTTATAATGTATTAATGTTATTGTAAATAGAATTGGATCAGAATTAGTAAACTAAACAGATGTAAATAAGAATCATGACCGATAGCCTCGAACTCAGAATCAATTTATTATGTCGGGTTAGAAATAAATTCTCTTTTAAGTACATAAACAATGTTTGTACACCAAATGCACAAGCAAGTTATAAAAATAATTAAAGTATCAAATACAGTATTATCAATATATAAAAAACTACAACAGCAAAAGTGTAATACGGACTAGCATATAATCTCGAACCCAGAGGGGAGTATCAGCTATGCGCGGCCAGGAGCAGTTTGGTCTGCGCCTATCGCACCAAGGAGTACAAGGCAAGTTGCCGGAAGACATTTTGAATTTCCATCGGAGCGGTTAAGTGAACCCCGCGATGTTCAATTTGAAGAAGATAGCGTCGGTTTAGTTAGTTGGCGTCAGTTCGTTGTAAGCCTAAGTTGACTTTGTGTTTAGTCCAACTAATAGTGATAAAATTATTGGAAATAAGGATAATCCAGTGTGAAATTTGATAAACAGTGTGAACTTTATAATATCAGCTATACATAACACTAAATTTAAAAGAGGAAATATAAAAATTGACTGTGTAAAAGTAACTTTTGAATTCAAATTGAAAGTTTTAAATTCAGTGCCACCAACCAGAACTTGGTATATTCTGGACAGCTTATATAATTCAACGTTTTTAATACACTAATCAATTCTCCGGACATCTTCAAAAAGTAAATCAAATTATTAATTGAAAATTTTTTTGTTACAAATTATATTAAATTCAGTCTCAAATGCGTACAAGTAAAATAAAGATTGCTCATGCTACACAAGTTTCCTGACCCCGAGATCATAAATTCTAAATCTAATATAAACGAATCTTTAATATGTGTATCAATATTAACAGACATCGTTGGCTGTGGTTCGGATTCCACGTAAAACTGTAGGTCCCGTCTTCATTAGCCTTAAGTGCAAAACAGCAGGACGTTAAACAAAAAAAAAAAATGTAGGTATATATACAAATTTTAAGACAATTGATAAATAAAAGAAAGTGAATCTTGTTGCTCTACCAAAACGTATCTGTCTATTTTATTGTAATTTAGATCCAATAGAATATAATAGAATAAATTTATTAAGAAAATTATTATAAATTGGTACAACCAACGTGTTGACTATTGAAAATATATATTACATAATTACTAGTGTAGTAATAGTATTATAAATTGACGCCCAACTTGTGGGACATTTTGAAAAGAGAGTAAATGGTTATTATATTACTTTACACTACGGGTAAAACTGAGCTCAAATTTCTACTTCCCAAATATGAATTCTTTTAAATATATATATAACTCTCCCAATAGATTAACCCACAGAGACTGGTTTTAATCCAGAATTTACATAAAACAATTATTCCTTTAATTTTATTCACAAACTGTGTCCTTACCTTTACTCTGTCCTGGTGGCTCTGATAATCGGTTTCTCCTTGAGGCCCACACCGGCGTCTATCCCCCGAAGCCCCGGTCTCCCAAGACCTCTCTCCTCACCCAAGAACCTTTCCAAAAAGAGCTCCTGTCTAATGTGTTTTCCATATTTAAAAACTCTGTTCCCCAATTCAGTTTTACCAGTCTCTCTACTTAAAAATGCAACTCAGTGCGATTTACATCATTCTTAATTACTTAACCCTCAAAGTGGCAGACTGCAATCTCTCGGGCGCAAATGCAACCCGCTCGAACCTTAGCGAGAATTTGCATATATTTGCATTATCGATAATTTAATCCACTTAAAATCATCCAATCGTAATAAAACTGGCACCATTGGAAAGGAAATGAATTAAATTTTAATTTTTGTATTTACAATTTTTTCGTAAAACGTATATTTACATACGTAATCATCGTTTTAAAACATGCATATCGGGCTACAGCTATATCCATGCGCAAATCTGCATACAATTGTACTGTTATTTCCCACATCTTCAACGTTCAAGCCCACCTACTGAAGTATTTATATCGAGATTATAAAGCTACCATTGGATTCGTCAAGATTTTATCTTTCTAATGGTGCCTTCCAATCAGATATCACTATTTTACAGGATTTATTCAAAAGATTTCTGTAAACCTTGCGATTGAGCAGTTTTTCAACCAATGAAACAGCCCATTTGTAAACCGAGATAACGCCTACTATATCATATGTGTTGATAGATTTCTTTGCACCATTTTGTAGAGAAGAGTTTCATCTTTCTAACGGTGGGAATTAAACTAGAATAAACTATTTTTTTGTCTGTCTAGACAGCAGTAGAATGTACATATCTGGTGAGATCGCCTAGAGCGTCCCGTTCCCACGCAATTCAAATGACCCGTCTTATCTCGTAAGCGAAGTTCCATTAGATTGATGTCATTTTGTTATTCAAATAAAGATAACTCAAACACTTTTGTGAACTAAGAAAAGACAAGTATACCGTTCGTTTCTTTGATTTATCCTCTACACTTTGTTATAATAATAATTCATTTTTGGGCAAAGCATATTAGTAAATTACGCTTCAAACTAAGCCTAGATTTGTTAGCAGTCGTGTATTTAGAACATAAAACTGTTTTTTTTCAAAATAAGAAAATTGAAAATGATAAAGGTTTTTATACAGTTCTATTTAGAACTAAATTACAAAACTTTTTTACGCTTACGAAAAAATTACAAAACATGTTTACTACTTGTTATGTAAGCCTAAAGTTGAACTTTTTCCTTTTGTTACTGAACATTTTTTGTTTCTTGAGCTAATAACTTTTACAATTTCAAAAGAAACTAATTTTTAGTGGCATATTTTAATTCTTTGAAGTTTCTTCTACAAAAAAGCTATTGAACACTTTTGGATTGGGGTTCATTTACTATTTTTGGCGAATTTTTAAAAATATGCTTGCAAACCAGCTTTTTAATTTTAGTGTTAACGATGCCACTTCTAGGGTTAACTATCTACTCCATATTACTTTAATATGACATAATGTTGCTGGCTAATACAACTCTGCTATTTTTAAACATTTATCAACATTGATTTTGTGTAAGTAACAAAATTACCTAACAACTCTTTTAATTTCGTAACAGGACCCCCTGAGTCCAAAAAAGTGGTTTTTGCAAAATGTCTGCATGTATGTCTCTATGTATGTATGTGTACAAAGCTAGAGCGAAAACTATTCGATCGATTTCAAACAAATTTGCACCAGACATGTCAAGTAGGCCTGCATAGATGCACGAAAAACGGTTTTGAAACTTTTTTTGGGAATTTTGGGGGCAACTTAAAATTTTTAAATGTGAAGTATGGTCATTTGATACCTCATTTTAAAGGTCTATTTAAGACTAGGAAAATTACATAAAGAAAATAAAAATCGGACCACCCAAAACAAAATGGCGACCCTAAACGTGTTGAAATAATCACCAATTTTTAGGGATCACTCAAAATTTCTGATTGCTTCAAAAGATACTTTGGGCTAAGTTAGTACCGTACCCCAAAGGATATTTGTTTGTTTTAACAAACACAAAAGTTAAGGAGGGGGGGGGGAGTGACATTATAACCAACCTGTATATAAAAGCCACGTACCACTCACTCACTCACTGACTCATCACGAAATCTCAAAAACTACTGAACGGATTGGAACGAAATTGAGTATGTAGCTTCCTCTAGAGCCATAGGTGCTCACAAAGAAAGGGTTTAAAAGAATTCGAAATTTTAGGGGGTTTGAGGGGGACAAAGTTACTAAATCACGATTTCTCTAAAACTACTGAACAGATTGGAATGAAATTTGGGGTATGTAGCTTCATCTAGGGTCGTAGGTGCTGGCTAAGAAAGGGTTTCAAAAAATTTGAAATCTTAGGGGGGGTCAAATTTACTAAATTACGATATCTCCAAAACTACCAAACGATTGGAATTAAATTTGGTATTTAGCTTCCTCTAGAGCCATCGGTGCTCGCTAAGAAAGGGTTTCAAAAAATTCGAAATTTTATTGTGAGTTTGGGGGGGATCAAAGTTACTAAATCACAATTTATCTAAAACTACTAGCTGACCCGGCAATGCTTCTCTATTGCGTAATTATTTTGGTGAAATAAATGCAACAAATGATGGTAATTTTGTGTGTCATAAGGATATGAATTGTAGGTTCTAAACCAAGTCATTTATACCACTTCATAGCGGTACAAAATTTACATGTCGTCATAGGACCTGGTTCAACTGGTTTGACTTTGTGATAATCGGTGTTGCAGTTGTAGTGAAACCCTGACATTGATTTTTCAGACCATGGAAGCACCTTCATGTGACATCTTTTAGAACTGTATTTTTGAACCGCAGCCATTTTGACCTGGGGATTTTGTTGACTGTATTTTTTGGAAGCCTACCGATGCACGGCAGGATGTTTTTTATTGTATCTTTTGACAGCCTCGCAATTTACGGCGGGATTTTTGCATTGTATCTTTTGACAGACTCCCTATGTGCTTGTAAGATTATTTTGTTTAGTGAGGTTAAATTCTAATTGTGTGACGTTTCCTTATCTTAAACGTCATGCATTTTTAATTCCATAGGCGTGCGCAGGGTCTTGGAATTGTGGGTGCCAGACCTTCGGGGGGGTTTGGGGGGTATGGAATACCCCCCAAGCAAACGGGGGGTCCGGGTATATTTCAAATTTTTTTTAAAATACTGTCTCTGAAAACACCGTTTTAAGCATAGATTTAAAGAAAATACATAGTATTTTCTCTCAAAAATATGTCTATATAATTAATATTTATAAATATTTTGTCATATAAAAACATGTGTAAAGTTGTTACGTGGCACTATCCTTATAAAACAAACGAGTTTTTGTGAGAGAGAAATAAGCTTTATTTACTACCAACTATAAATTCATCCGTCGGTTGAAGGGCACCATTTGTTTAAATTCTTCAATGACCTCGTCCAGATCAGTGTTTACAGTGAGTTCTTGCTCGACAAATGGAATCAGAAGATGTTCCAAACGATCTTGCAGCATTGTGGACCGAAGTTTTGATTTTACGATGCTAAGTTTTGAAATACTCCTTTCGCAACTGCAGCTTGTCACAGGAATGGTAGAAAATTTTTCTATTACCGTCCTAAATTTTGAAAACGTGGTTTCTCTGTTGTACTCTGACAACCACTTCAGCCAACCAGGCGCATTTGAAGGAGGGAAGTTTTCACTTTTCTTCGTTTTCAGAATTCTAATTTCAGCCTCTAGCTCAGAAGGGTTTACGCTAAACTGTTTTGAGAGGTACTCAAAATCACTGGCTTCCATCTTGTAGGAACCAACACCTAAAGACATGGCTTTTCCCACAGCACAAATTACTTCTTTGGTTTCCTGGCTGAATCTAGAATTTAATGACTCAATCATCTTGTCTAAAATAGGGTAGAATACAAACAGTCTAACTTCTTCTTTCATATCTCCTACTGTGAAAGAATTACTTGCATTGCTGTCCAACTTAACGGAAATTTTGGGGTTTTTTGGCTCAGGTATGTCAACGCCAAGACTGTAGCATGCATCTGTTGCTCTTGAGAATATCCCATCAAACACAGCAGCTTCAATCCTGAACTCTTCCAAGGCAAGCGCCAAACTTGATACTTCTTCAACAGCCTGGCAAAGATCTATGTCAGGTGACTGCAGAGTCTTGCTAACTCGCACTACAAGTTGAAGAATAGGATGAACTACTTCCAAACAGATTATAAAATCAAAGGACTTCATTTGGTACAGAATACCTTTGCCTTTTGCCTTAGTTTCGGCATCAGACGAATTTTCCACGGATTCCTCCAAAGCTTTAACGATAATGTTCTTCCTTCTATATAGTTGTACAATAACTGAATTACACCAAAAAAATCAAAGATCTTAGGGTTCTCCTTGTAGTTTGTGCAAGCACTTACTAGTGAAAGATTAAGACAGTGCCCATAACAGTGAACGTATAAAATAGATTCTTTCATCTCTTAACATCTCGCCTGGACACCAGAAAATTGACCTGACATAGCTGAGGCTCCGTCAAAGCAGACACCTTCAACGTCTTTCCACAAAATACCCATTTCGGTCAAAGTGTTTTCGATGCTGTTAAAGATGGTTTTTGCGTCAGTAGTTTCTAAACGTTGTAAAGCAACAAATGTTTCAACTGGAAAAATCTTTCCTTTAGGAATATACCTTAAAAACACTGCGATTTGTTCATGGTTACTCACATCTGACGTTTTGTCAGCAATGATAGATATGGGCACTCCTTCAACTTCTTTCTGGATTTGTCTTAAAATCACATTTTTAAGAGCACATAAAATATCATTTTGTATCCGGTTGCTTAAATATGTACAATTATCAGGGGCGCTTTCTGTGTATTCTTTGAATACGGGGTCATACTTTTGAAGGAGGTTCACAATTTCAAGAAACAGCCCCTTTTCATTGCTTTTTTGTTTTTCATCATGACCACATAGTGGTTTTCCACCTTTTACAAGAGTACGGACCACATCTACGAGCTTCTTCATGTACTCAACGTTTTTTAATCGCTGTTTTTCTCTTGCTTTCAGTTCGGCTTGTTTTTGTTCAACAAGCTGGACATCAACGGCCTCGTCTTTTAAAAATGCCTCCCAACCCTCTACACTTGATTTGTGCACGTTGGAATCTTTATGTATGTTAAATCTTTCAACAGCTTTGTTCCAAGACGAAAACCCAGAGTAAATAAAAGCATCATCTATTACTCCACGAATAGCTCTACCGTGCAACACAAAACACCGGCAGGCAAAGCAATAAGCAGCATCTTTAACCCGACTGTATTCCAACCAGTTGTAATCTTTGTACCATTTGGACAAAAAAGACCTACTTCTGGCGTTCTTTCCCTTCCCTGTGATTTTGACAGGGTATATTGTTAAATGTGGCTGATAAGGTCCTCGCTTGAGTCTTGCGGTTTTCTCCAATCTTTCATTTGGCAGTCCATTGGCGGGGTCATTGGGCTCACCATTAGTGTGTCCAGGAGTTTCAGCTACATCTGATTCACACAGCTGCAAATCTGCTACACCGCCGTCTGCAACTGCAACACCAAAAACTCGTAATAGGATTTTATTCGCTCTTAGCTCAACCAATCAGGCTCTTTAAAATTAAAAATATGCTTTTCATAAATTTCATCCTTATTTGGGCAAATCCGACATCCATTATATTTTTAATTAATGAATTATAATGCCTATATCCAATATCCTACCAATATGGCAAAAACGGTATATTATCCTGGTGAACTGAACCCTAGTAGGGGAAATGCCACTGCTAGAGTTAAGTTTAGTGGCAATTAGAAAAGCTGGAGGGTGGCAGGCCACTTTTAAATATTTTGTAAGAGTTTTTGTAAAATTCATAAAAAATACATCTTCATAGAAAATGTATTTTTGTGTTTTCCATCAGAGTACCTTGCTTGTAGTTCTAAGAAATCAACATACACATTACACACTAAAAAGAACTGAACATTTTTCATAAACAATGTAAGGCCCTAACCACCCTAACGCAACTGCGAATGGCTATAGGCCTGAAAAGAAATCCAAGGGTCAGCGACAATTTATTTTTTCGTTTTCTTGTTAATAATAACGTATAACGTATATTTAGAGAAAAAATATTATAATCATAAACTATACGAGTCATGCACATTCAACTTCAACCATGATGGTTTAATGGCAATAACATTCTTATTTATTTATTTATTAGCTACCGCCAATGCTGTAGTCTCAATAGGACATTTCACATGGCTGGATTCAGATTGTAAGTTTGAAGTAGGCCTACTTTGTATTTTTCCATAAAAACCTAGATAAACTGTTTATTTTAATTATTGATGGTGCAAGTTTCTTAGGGTAATTTTTGTTAGGCCATTTTTACTAAATGTTTATAGGCCTACCGGTTATTGAAAAATATTACGAAGTAGGTCTCCTACTTTAAACTTAATATTAATATCTTAATTCAGACATGTGAATTGTCCTATTGGGAATGGGATTACATTGTCGGTTACTAATAAATAAATAAATAAGAATTGTATTGTCATTAAACCATTATTATAAAATGCGTATGATGTGTGTAGCCAAATTCAACACCAAACAACATTCTACTACCCAAAATCCAAATAACTTACCATTAACGAAACTTTTCTATAGGCCTAAATAAATAAAACAATCTAAAGTGAAAGTAGTGGTGAAATAATTACACTTACCTTGATCAACATCTTTACTTTTCTTAAAAAAAGATAAAATTGAAGACTTTTGCGAACACTTATCGCTTTTACATCTCTTCGTGTTTCAGTGCAGAGCATGGACAGTTAAAAACCTGTTTCACAACGAAAATCACAATCCACTGCACTGACTACAGATTACTAAAAACGTTACCTTCAGTAACGACAGTAACCCAACTCTTTCACAATAATACTGTAGTAACTTAACTGTAATCTGTCAAACTAGCAGCGGTTATTATTTGGCGAGTGGGCGAATCCAAGTCGTACATAACCTAGAACGCTAGGTCGCTAGCGTGACAAAACAAAACACTGACAGAGGTTAGGTCAAACTTTTTTACAAATCAAAACAAAGCAACATACAGCTGCAAACGAGTGCAGAGGCCAGAGAGGAAGAAAACATAGAGGAAACCGGAAACACAAAGAGGACGAAATTGCTCGCCTTATGCCATTAAAGCCATTCTATTACTATACAAAGTTGGATTGTTTATGATTATAATACCGTAGGCACACTTATTTATTCTAATAGTTATAACGGTTTAAGAGGCCCTTAATGATATGTGAAATCTTTGTCAGTTTGACGTACATTAAGTAATGTGTACAGTCAGTAATTTTCTTATTAAAAAAAATAAAAAATCTCGACCTATTTGTGGGTGCCGTCGCACCCACGCTGCGCATGCCTATGTTTAATTCTGAAATGTAACTTTACCTTTTAATAGTTCAACAGTCTGGGGGCGTCCACCAGATTCCCGTCAGGAATCAAAATATCGCTAGGCTCTAGAGGTACTCCAAAGCATTAGGTTTTAATAATCACAGAGACACATTGTTCAAAAGTTAAGATCGAGTTTTACTAGATTTCTAAAATTTCTCCATTTACAGACTCTCAATTTAATTCAATTAGACAATTATTTAACTTGATAAAAATATTCTTTAAACTTTTCTAATAGACTACATGAAATCAAATAAACAAATTCTACTTAATCGACTAACTTTCTATAAACTCTTTAACACCTGAAATTACCCCTTTGTATCTAGATTAACTAATATTATTTTTACTCTTCAAATCTAAGCACTAATTTTCATTTATATACGCCTCGAACTTAACTCTTTCAAAATTAATGATTTCAAGCCCTTATTTACATGCACAAGATCAACCCCAATTGCTTTTCAGGTGTTCCTAATTGAACCCTATTTACAGCTAATTCTAATGATCTCACCCCTGCATGTATTATGTTATTTAGTATTATTAAATATGAAAATCTTTCAATTAATTAGATTAATGTTTAGTATATGGTTTTGCCTCTATATTCTTTACCTCGAAATCTGTCTTACAATTATTTAAACAATTTTATTCTACTTACATCCTCTTTCCTTCCTTTTCTACCCCGCACAAACACTTTACATAAATTT
>JAGFPH010002564.1:31890-73362 GCA_018207615.1 Philaenus spumarius | reverse complement strand
ACACGAAACACTTTACATAAATTTATTAATTTCTTTTACTCCCACACACTGAATACACTTTCGAACTCTCGGCTTCACAATCACCTTTCACTACTGCTTTAATTTTATGTTTAATGTTTAAAATGGTGTTGAATTTATCCAAACTCTTTTTAACACGTTGTTGTTCCACTCAAATGCCCACCAAGACTCCTGCATTAATTTTCTTCCTCTCCCACCTCTCTTTTTGGAAGCGTGTATTACTTCTTATGTCATTGGTTAAGTTTTGAATTTAGACCATTTGATTGGCTGCTCAATTTGCCCGTATTTTGCGGTTTTTTATGCCTGTATTAATTTGTGGATGCATCATCGACAGGTTCCACAGTTCGTTCTAATTTTAGAGACCTGACTCCCGGTTTCCTGTCTGACTTCCTTTTTGCTTACGATCAGAGTTTCGTTTGTTCTTAAAATTTTAATTTATTTCGATCTACTTCTTCTATTGTATTGCATTGTTTTTAATTTATTTTATTTTAAAGTGTTTGGGGTAAGTTGTTTACCCCAATCCTTACATGCTTTAGCACGATTAGTATTAGAAAAACTTTTCGCCTATTTTTCCCACGTTTGTGGGTGGTTTGAACAATGGAACAATGATCTGACTCAACAGTATCAAATGACAAACACAGTTCTGTCGATGGAGACTGAGAACTTTGGAGATTATTGTCTGAAAGCCAAATCTCCAAAACAACCAAACGGATTGGAATGGAATTTGGTATGTAGCTTCCTCTAGGGCCGTAGATGCTGGCTAAGAAAGGGTTTTAAAATATTCGAAATCTTAAAGTGGGTTTAGGGGTTAAGGTTACTAAATCACGATTTCTCCAAAACCACCAAACAGATTGGAACGAAATTTGGTATGTAGCATCCTCTAGGGCCATAGGTGCTCGCTAAGAAAGGGTTTTAAAATATTCGAAATCTTAAAGTGGGTTTAGGGGTTAAGGTTACTAAATCACGATTTCTCCAAAACCACCAAACAGATTGGAACGAAATTTGGTATGTAGCATCCTCTAGGGCCATAGGTGCTCGCTAAGAAAGGGTTTGAAAAAATTCAAAATTATATTGGGGGTTTAGGGGGATCAAAGTTACTAAATCACAATTTATCTAAAACTACTAGCTGACCCGGCAATGCTTCGCTATTGTGTAATTATTTTGGTGAAATAAATGCGACAAATGATGGTAATTTTGTGTGTCATAAGGTTATGAATCGTAGGTTCTAAACCAAGTCATTTCATAGCGGTACAAAATTTACATGTCGTCATAGGACCTGGTTCAACTGGTTTGACTTTGTGATAATCGGTGTTGCAGTTCTAGTGAAACCCTGACATTGATTTTTCAGACCATGGAAGCACCTTCATGTGACATCTTTTAGAACTGTATTTTTGAACCGCAGCCATTTTGACTTGGGGATTTTGTTGACTGTACTTTTTGGAAGCCTCATGATGCACGGCAGGATGTTTTTTATTGTATCTTTTGACAGCCTCGTGATTTACAGCGGGATTTTTTGCATTGTATTTTTTGACAGACTCCCTATGTGCTTTAGCACGATTAGTATTAGAAAAACGTTTTCGCCTATTTTTCCCACGTTTGTGGGTGGTTTGAACAATGGAACAATGATCTGACTCAACAGTATCAAGTGACAAATAAACACTGTTCTGTCGATGGAGACTGAGAGTTTTGGAGATCATTGTCTGAAAGCCGAATCACCAAAACTACCAAACGGATTGGAATGAAATTTGGTATGTAGCTTCCTCTAGGGCCGTAGGTGCTGGCTAAGAAAGGGTTTTAAAATATTCGAAATCTTAAAGTGGGTTTAGGGATTAAGGTTACTAAATCACGATATCTCCAAAACCACCAAACAGATTGGAACGAGATTTGGTATGTAGCCTCCTCTAGGGTCATAGGTGCTAACTAAAAAAGGTTTTAAAAAAATTCGAAATTTTACGGGGGTTTGGGGGGAGTCAAAGTTACTAAATCACGATTTCTCTAAAACTACTGAACGGATTGGAATGAAATTCGGTACGTAGCTTCATCTAGGGTCGTAGGTGCTGGCTAAGAAAGGGTTTCAAAAAATTTGAAATTTTAGGGTGTTTGCGGGGGGGTCAAAGTTACTAAAAATTCCATAAAAATATATAGTATAATATATTTATTGATGTATTTTTTGGTTAATATACATTTAACTTTGATTCTCTATCGATCCATGCAAATCCGGATCAAGTCATCTATCTATATATTTTGCTGCTCCGATCTATATATTTATCATCATATCTAATGAACGATTTGTCTAAACATGGTGAGATATCAAACAATATATACTACTTATGAGATAGATACCCCAATTAAACAAAATATTGTACGGTTATACGTCTTACAAAATTTTTTTGAAGGGTTTAAAATATTGGTAAATTGGATTTTTTATTTTGTGGCCTACAGACTGATTACAATTTCTTAAAATGTATATAACCTTGATACAAGAAACCTGGCACAAATAACTGTACCTTGACCTCCCGCCCCTCCCTCACTTTTACACTCACTGACCACAAGGCACTGGTTCATCACTTGGGCTTTTCGTTTTGATGTTCTCATTTCTCTAAACCCTTCTATTCCTGATACTCCCGTTCCCTCTTATATTGCGGAGGATAATATTGGGCAGCTTTCAGACAATTTTCTCCAAAACTCTCAGGCTCGATCGACAGAACCGTGTTTGTCATTTGATACTGTTGAGTCAGATCATTGTTCCATTGTTCAAACCACAAAGAAACGTGGGTAAAAACGGTGAAAACATTTTTCTAATACTAATCGTGCTAAAGCACATAGGGAGTCTGTCAAAAGATACAATAAAAAAAATCCTGCTGTGCATCGTGAGGCTTCCAAAAAGTAAAGTCAACAAAATCGCCAGGTCAAAATGGCTGCGGTTCAAAAATGCAATTCTAAAAGATGTCACATGAAGGTGCTTCCATGGTCTGAAAAATCAATGTCAGGGTTTCACTACAACTGCAACACCGATTATCACAAAGACAAAAGAGTTGAACTAGGTCCTATGACGACATGTAAATTTTGTATAGCTATGAAGTGGTATAAATGACATGGTTTAGAACCTACGATTCATATCCTTATGACACACAAAATTACCATCATTTGTCGCATTTATTTCGCCAAAATAATTACGCAATAGCGAAGCATTGCCGGGTCAGCTAGTTACAAAAATATGAATTTACTTTTTAAAGAAATCATAAATAGTTTTTTGTTTAACTATACTGCAACATTTACAAGCAGCGATGTCAGAACAACGTCAGAGTAATACGCTATTGGCTGCAGTAGCTTCGGGTAGTTGTACAACGCAGGGTAGCGCTGCATCCATATCAGAGATTAAACAAATGTTGCACGTAATACAGTATTGGGACTGATTTATTTTTAGACATGTCCGGATTGGTATCGAGTGATCTTGTAAAAGAGGGATGGGGAATACGACAGTGGCGGGAAAAGTTTGTTTCTATGATATTTTTTTATACTAAAGGTGCTATTTGCGGCTCAAATTACACGGAACTTCGGATTATCGCGTCTCGAATTACCGAGACTACTTTATTACAATTCCCTTCTATCCAAATCAACTTTCATAAATGTTTATATTTATGTTATAATATAATCTTTGCCATTTTTTACAAAAAATAAATACTGTATTTTACTTTTATTTAAAATTTACATTTATTTTAGATAACCCTTCTAAAATATCTATCAATTATTATTTCTTATTAAAAAATCACATACTTTACAAACAGCAGAACCCTTTGTTATTTCCTGTAAGGGTAAGGTTGCGCATGGACATCATCGCCAGGGGGGATGCGTCCCCCCAATATCTAAAGAATTTTGGAAATAAAAGGAACTATAAAATACTCTACACGATTTTACTTTTCTTTATATATGTTTTATTATTCATTATTATTATTTATCATCAACATTATTGTTACTATTTATTAATGATAACTATTTAATGGGTTAGGCTGGTTTTATGCAAGGCGTTTTGTGTCACGCGTTCCGGAAACTCAGAACGTGGCGCGTCCCATGTTGACTGGCATGCGTTTGCTCGACGTAGGTCACTTATCAAGCTGATTGTATCACATAACATGTATAATAACTTATGAAAATATATGAACTGTTCAATGTTTGTGTCATATAATTTGTAAACATGGATTCTGACAGATGTGATGTGAAATTAATTTTCAATTAATAAGATATTCCATTTAAGAACTCATTTCAACTGATCAGAATAATTTTAATTAATTAATTATTTAAATAATTAAAATAATAATTAATTAAAATTCATGTTTGTTATAACTGTTAATAGCTACAAATACAAAAGTTATTTATTAGTTAGCAGACACTAAACTAAATTTTTGAAACTAAATAATAACATATGATATAGTAATAAACAAAAGGCATTAAACAAATTATTTTACTAAATCGTAACATTAACAGCTATAGATTGTGCGTTTGTTATAAACTGGAAAACAACAAATAAATGAAATTATTTCGTTTTGCTGACACAAACAAATTCCTTAAACAGAAAAATAACAGATAGCATAAGAAATTATCTATCCTTATTTGGTTTATCTGTCAAGAAACAATCGCTGGTTACAGAAATAACTAACAACTAAAACTCAAAAACAAACACCTTCAAGAAGAACACCTTGTATAGAACTATAGAACCTTCCCCAGCCCTACCTTCCAAGAAGAGCAGAAACCTGTTCACTGCTCTGTCACAAGATACCAAACGGCCTGCATACATGCACCAATTTGATTCAATGTATTAAGAGTAAACGAGTGACAAGTCTCGGAACCCGCATTTTAAATATCTGTCGCCGGTATCTAGGAACGTGGCGTTCCTCTGGTAACATAAATTTTGGTGCGTTTTGAATACTTGCTCCCATTTCATTCAATAGAAGTAGGAACGTGGCGCGTCTGTCGTGCGATGCCAAACGCCTTGCATTAAACCAGCCTAAAGGTAACAAAATGACGTAAAGTAATCATAAAAACAACAACGCGTAAGGATGCGACGCTGATTCAGGCGGAAACAGGCTAGCAGACATGGAGACAACGCACCGACATTCCCTCATTCCGTCTGCTTTTACTCCACTTGCCAGTCAACAGCAATTCAGTCAAACATAACCTTACATTTCATTTGAGCTTACCGTATTATCCTAATATAATCGGTGTAAATAAAAGTTACATGCTTGTGCTTACAATTCTTGTGCGTAATTAAATAGTGAGAAATTTTTACCGTAATTATGAAACAAATAAAAAAAGAAGACAATAACAAAACCAATACTCTCGTGTTTACCTAATTTCACCTCAGAAATGCCTAAAACCGTTGTTTTGAGAAGTAATATTTTCAACATTACCGAACCCCCCTTTCAACTGACCCCCGGAATGTGTCCAGCCGAAATAAAACACTGCTGATGACGTACATGAGGTCGCGTAATATGTGAGATGTTTGACCCTTCTAGATCTGTTATGCTAAGAAGGTCCTTAGAATGTACACAGAATACAGGTTGCCACTGTACATTTATTATACACAAGCAATTAATACCACTAGGTAATTTTTCCTACTCACCTCTGTTGTTTTCTGATCTCCAATGGCGATCTCCAGTTGTTCCAGTTTATTCTCAGCATCATGCAATAGTAATTCTATTTCTTGTAAATTCTGAACTTTGTTATTTGGAAGGCAATACAAACTTGATAATTGCTTGGTATTCTTCTCCTTCAACAAATAAATAATACTGATAGAATTCCTCAAATGTGAAACTCTATCTAGAAAAGTATTTAATGATTATCTTTATACTAATACTCCAAATAAAACTTGCAAAAAATATTTCAGAAGTCAGAACTATAGTAAAACTAAACAAAGACTTTTCCGGGAAAAAATCGCCGGGAAAAACGCACGCGGGTCGTGTACGCGAACCAAGAATCGTACGAACGTCACTCGAGTTCGTGTGTAAAGAAGACAACGAGCTGAATTCAAAAATGTCACTCTCAAGAAAATCGGGAAAGCCCTGGAGGAGTTACAAAAGAAAAGGATTTTCAATAGCCAAAACTGCATGGAGCGAGATAAGATAGAGGAACGGCAGAAGGGGCTGGCTGGAGATGAGTCGACTGGAGGGGGAGCAGTTATACCAACATGCGAAAGTGGGCGTACTCAAAAAACAAAAGGAAAATTACGTAAAACAATAACTAAATCAAGTCTAAAAATAAAGGAAAAATCAATATTTAATTCAGAATAAAATATAACATAGACTAGGAGTTTAAAATTCTTGAAAAAACGAATTTTAAAAACTTATAAAAATACAGTGATAGAAAGCTTAAATTGGCATCGAAGTAGTGCCGAAAAAGTCTATATAAACGATTGCTCGGGGAAACTCGAGAGCCTTGATATTTCTGCGATGTAAGTGAACACATCGACCCTTTTGATTTCATGATGCTAGTGTACGCATCAAGAGCTGTTACTTGTTTTTTATAAAATACTAGCTGACCCGTACGGCGTTGCCCGTGGTGGTTGGTATTTTCAGTCTTTTTAACGTAATTGTATTCTTTTTAAGTGTTCAGTCGGTGAGTGGTATTTGGCTTTTATATATCTTAAATAATTAGCCCAATAATTGGTGTTTTAGTTCATTGTAGGCCTAACCTAAAATTATATTCAGTTTTTGATCCAAATCAGTTGTTGATCAAAATCAGCTGTTTTAAGCTTTTCATACGAACAGCTGTTTTTTGTGCCCCTGATAAAATCAAAAGAAATCTTTCTTCTTCTTCCTTAAGATTGACCTTCCATAAGATTAACATTGAAACTTTGAGGGCCACTGGAACGTAGCCCTAATGTCCTAGGACTTCGGTAAATGGCCTAAAACCTTCCCAGGGTTAACCTGTGTTACTATGCAAAATTTCAAAGCAATCGGATGGACGGTTTGGTAACGCATAAAGGACAAAGATACAAACAGACAAACGTACAAACAGACGGACATACATTGAATTTTATATATATAGACTATAGTATGCAAAAAGCTAAGTATTTTCTTCGTTAACCTAATAATTTGCATAAAAAGTGTGAAGATACGTCATTGCGATATTAATCTGGAATGCAGCAATAGACACAACTATAATCTACAAGTCAGTGGCAACTTAGTCATTACAAAGTTGGCCTAACTTGGATTATTCTGGAGAAGTAACATAACCTGCATAGCAGCTGATATATGGAGTGATTCGTATAGCTTCCAGATAGGACTCCAGGACATCACCAGGCGACCACTTGGACATGCAACTTTAACGTCGAGGGAATAGCCGAACCGGGACTTCAGACACGACATTACCACAACCATCTTTAAAAATTCATCCAACATTCTTCCAGACAACCCTACAGGAATCTATCTTCATCAACGAGACAACTTAACCAGCATGCAGAGCATCTGTAGCCTGCCATCGCTAAACAACGCTCGCGGACTTTATATCAAACGTCGCGACGCCTGGAAAGTTGTGAAAAGGTTGGTAGAAACGTAAATACGTTAGTCCCTGATTAAATTTGCTTGAAGTAAATTCAAATAAATTTATTTTAAAATACTGGGTTACTTAGGACGTTAGATTAGATAAAATATTTGTATTAATTAAAAATTAAATTCATTAAATCGTAAATTCAAATTAAATCTTTTATTAAAATATTAATTAAATCAAATTGAGTATAAAATATTAGAGTAAATTATAGTTAGGTAAATAATTGGTTCTGCCTTGTAGTTTAAGAAATTATTATTAAATTGAAAGGAAAGTTATTATTTTGTATTTGTTGGAGAAAGTAAAATCCAAAAAGTTTTATTTTATGTTTAAAATTTAAAAAAAAAGGAATTATTAAAATTTTATTTGCTTTATAAAAAAGTTATTATTTAGAAAAAACACCTAGTATTCAAATATCCCAATAGTTTATGAGTTATAGATTAAGAATTGATACAGTGAAATTTTATAAAATATTTGCAAGCGCAAATAAACAATTTACAAGGTTAGTTTCAGTGTACTCACTACTCAGAGGTTTACAAAAAGTAAAATCATTCACTTGTGTTCTAACTGAGCTAGATTCAAATATAAAGTACTGGAAGTATAACGTAGAAGTTTTTTTATTAGTCGGGATATTCAGAAAACTGAATATTCGACACATAGTTATTTCACCTAGGCCAAACAAAGCGAGATTGCCTATAAAACTTCCAGTAGGTGGAAATAACTTATTCTCAAACGAAAGACCGTTGAAGAAATCGGCATCCCAAAAAAGTGGGGTCCGAAAACATTCTTCAACTGGTTAAAAACGGTTTTCCGTTGGAGTATATTTAGTATTTATTCAAAAGATAAACAAACACAACACCATTATAGCAATCCATGTAACAGAGAAACTGATGTTCAAATATGTAAACAATCACCACCCATGGGCAAATGCAAAACAAGGCCTAGATTAAAATAAGTAACCGATATATTATGTAACGATCGTATACTTCGAACACAAACAAAATTTACACTTTATTACAAAGATAGTAATGCAAAACATCCTAGAATTATTTATAATGTATTAATGTTATTGTAAATAGAACTGTATCAAAATTAATAAACACAACAGATGTAAATAAGAATCATGACCGATAACCTCGAACCCAGAGTCAATTTATTATGTCGGGTTAGAAATAAATTCTCTTTTAAGTACATAAACAATGTTTGTACACCAAATGCACAAGCAAGTTATAAAAATAATTAAAGTATCCAAATATTATCAAATATATAAAAAACTACAACAGCAAAAGTGTAATACGGACGGACTAGCATATAATCTCGAACCCAGCTGGGATGCGCGGCCAGGAACAGTTTGGTCTGTTATACTGACCGGACGTTGAGATGCGGCTTATTTCTTGTATTTATTTGTGTGACGAACTGTGACTTGTGTGTTAGTGTGTGTGTAAATCTGTGTTTATTAAATTTTAATCTTTGACGAACTCACCAGAGGGATGACCAGATGATGGAGTTACGGCCCCGAAACATGTCGTCTTAAACTAAACGACAAGGAGTCACAAGACGGACTTAAGATAAATAATTAGTAGGGGAGAGTGGGGTAAGACCGGGTGGTGGGGTGAGACCGGGTACCTTAATTTTGAACAAACTTGTTGTGTTTTCTACCGGACAGTGATGGAACTACATTCTATAAGACAAGGTAAAGGAGCGGCCATTACGGCATCTTCGTAGCACCGATCAGACAGTGTCAGCATTTGTAAATTTGTTTTTTAATACTTTCTCTCCAATGTTTACTGATTTTCTAACTAGTTTTGTTCAAGCACTTTAAGAGTTAGGATAAAATTTAAAAAATCCCCATAATTACATGTTAAATCGGTTATTATTCTGTATAAAACATTGTTGAAAAGGTTTTGTATTTTTTTAAATAATATTCTGTTTGCATTATCTCTACACACGGGGTAAGACCGGGTACTGCCTACGGGGCAAGACCAGGTAGTACCCGGTCTTACCCCACAATAATTCTCAATGGCCTAATGTCGGCTAGTTGAGCGTCCCGGGAGTGGTGTCACTATTCATCAGGTTGTTAAACTCTTCGGTGCAGCATTTCTCCGAGCAGGGAATATGCGGACTGCGGTAAATTGTTTTAAATACACAGGGATTTATCCTTTAACAATACAGAAATGAAAAAACTACACGCGCCATCAAAAACTACAGACAGTCTAATATCAAAAGATAACCTAGCTTCAAATTAACGGGAAATTGTTTCTACTTCGCAACTTGAAACTTGAAAAAGCTAGAAATCTGGAGTCCGGTCTGGACCACGAACTTCTCAATATAGATAAACCTACAGAGGATGAAAATATTCCTGAACCAAAAGAACCCTGCTGCTCAAAGAATTTGGGAGTTAAGCCATTAAATAATGTAATAATTGGATCTTCGTCTTTTGCTGTTTCCCCTAGAGACGTAATGCCAACACCTCATGTCAAAAGGAAGAAGATTGAAAAAGTCGATAAAATAAAAGGAAAAACAGTCATTTTAGCAACATCACCATATAAACATGAACTAGAAGTTTTAATAGAAGGAAAAATTAATGAAGAAGAGCAAACATTTTCAAGAAAGAGAACACTTTTTGTAGAAGAATTAAAAAAAAAATATGAGAAAAACAATAAAATGATTCAGAAAAAATGTAAATAAAAGCCTAAGACTGGAACCAAATATGAAGATTATTCTGATAAATCAGATCTGGAAACTAAATCTGATACCACCTGCACTGCAATGATTTATACTCCAACTCCAAAGATGTGAGCTAGTCATGTCTGATTTTTGTTCTTAAATGTTGTATATAAATAAGTAAATAAATCATTTTCTTTGTTTTTTATAAACAAATATATTATTTTAGATTTTTTCATAATATTAACATGGGCACCCGGTCTTACCCCACCAGTGGGGTAAGACCGGGTGATTTGCACTTTTTCACAAAATTTATTATAATAAATGTATTATTGTAGATTAACAATTTTAACGAACATATTATTACAGCCATATAGTTCGTGGGTATTTATATTAAAGTTGGATTTTATAAGATGAATAGTTTAGCTTCAGTAAGCCGCCAAGTGTTAGCTACCCGGTCTTACCCCACTTTCCCCTATTAATTATCTGTGACT
Source organism: Philaenus spumarius (assembly GCA_018207615.1). NCBI lineage: Eukaryota > Metazoa > Arthropoda > Insecta > Hemiptera > Aphrophoridae > Philaenus > Philaenus spumarius. Next base: position 62,644 of record JAGFPH010002564.1, on the reverse strand, counting down.
CGGACCAAAATCATGCAATGCAATAAATAATGTTCATTATTGTTCATCAACTAATTATTAGTAAACTTATCTCAGGGTAGGTTGGTGCCGTCTTTTCCCAAGCTTAATTTAGTATTAACAAGAAAGACATATTAGAAATATATGTATACAGTTTTAAGAAACAAAAGGTGAATGAAAGTATAATAAAATTGTTATGAAAGGTTAATTGGTATGATGTAATATGGGTGAATACGATTACATCGTAAAGAACACTGAGTTCATAGTTCTGATTATATTTACAATTGTTTGTGTCTGAAATAATGTTCAATAGATTATAGTTTGCAAATAGTCCGTGGTTTCACCACTAATATATAAAAGAATCACAATTTAACCTAGGTATAATCGAATGGTCTTACCAAATGTTATTACTTCTTTCTTAACGTTTTACTTGGATTTTTACTTAGCTATATTTGATTTAATCTGGACTCTAGGTTCTTCTCTCAATTATATTGGATGCCTTCAATAGTTATGTTCAATTCGAAAATGTTCAATTGCTTAAAATGCGTAGCACAGACCAATTTGGTGACTGCTTCCTTTGGAAGCTTTTACAAGAATAAAAATGATTTAACTGTTGTTACACTCCGGAACTTTTGCGCACTTGCCTACTATATTTACACTTTGGGGTGTTGGTGTTTGTGAGTGTTTATGAAGGAATTAGTTCAAATTTTGTTTCTTATTGAGTATTAAATTATTTATTTAAAGGTGGCATCGTTAAAAGAATGGTTAATAGTTATTTTATAGTGGGAAATAATAGATACATTAAATAAAATACTTAAATAACTCCATATTACTGGTACCTCTTTTATAATCTAGTTTTTTATGTTCAGAACTTAAAGAAATTAACAAATATGATTTTGTATTCCGTGTAAACTTATGGTCCAATCACAGGCGAGTTCTCTCGTCATGGGCGTGGTTACCATAAAAGAAAATGTCTTCCGTAGTACATTGTAAATGAGTTTAAGTTGGTGTTCCGATTGTCCTGTTTAAACGGTGTATATTTGGTGATTTTGTCAAAGACCTTTTGTATGTAAAAATATCCATTCTGTCTATAGGCTATAATATTGGTTTTCTTTTAGAGTTTATAGTTTTCATGTAAATTGCATTTTCCTTACGGTTTCCGCTTTGATATCGATGTTTGTTAGGCGAATATTTTGATTTTCACATACAGATATTTAATAAATAGTTTAGCATTGGGCTAAAGTAGTAATTTTTTTGGATTGATATTTTAATTTTGCGTGATTTTGATATGTGAAGTGCAAGTCGAAAATATCGGGAAGTAATTTTAATTGGTTCATTTTAGTTTTGAAATCGAATTAGTTAACATTTTACATCTTTCTCTGGGAGTTCACATATTTCCCGCTAGATTTCGTTAGGCTACACAAGTCTAATGAATGAAATTCCTGAGATCAATCTTTCTCCCTCTAGTTATTTTAATAGAACTCTCGATATTTATGTGTTTAAGTTTTATGATATGTTTCAAATTGTTACAATTAGTTTCATAATTCTACTGATATTCAATTTTGTAATATGTGTTTTATAATGACAATTGCTAATGTATTTGTTCAATTTAAAAACGTATGTATCATTTAAGTATTGTATACAATATACAAGTATGGTATAGCTTCAGATCTAACAGGCTTAATGAATTAATTTTCTGTCCATACCTTGAAAATTATATCTTGAATATCACATAAATCGTCTACTGGATCTTCATTATATCTTGTCACATATTCAACGGTAGCAAACAAACGCAACCACACATCAAGCTGTTGTGGTTTGGAAAGAGTTCCCTTTAAAAATAAAAGAACACATGGTTAATGTTAGTAATCAAGCATTATCACTGTATTTTCTGTTTTACATGTGGTGTCTCTACAGTATTATATTATAAAGAAGGAAAATTTGTATATAATGATTTAAATCTAAAACTACTTACACAGTGTTTAGGAAAGTTTTACTGAGTTGAACATTTTGAATTTTTTTCCCTCAAAGTCACACAATCACCCGTCAGTAGGCCTACTAAGGAGGCATTTTGAAAAACTTGCATAAAAAATTTACATAACAAAACCACAAATTGTAAAAAGACAACTGACGGTTCCTTCTCGATAACAATGGGCCTATGAATTCAGCCTTGTCAATTCGCGAGTTGTGGCAAAAATCATATGACTATCCTCCTCCAGCCACTCTACTCCCCAGACTCTCTTTCTCTGTGACTATTTCGAGTTCCTAAAATTTAAATCGGTGCTACATGAACAGCATTTTGACACCATTGTTGACATTAAGAAGAAAAATTCATCACTTCCACTGAAGAATATTCTAATAGAACCAGGACTAATATTTCCAGGACTGCACAATAAAGTGAAAACACAAATGAGATAAGTTGTGTATAGATAGAGATAGAAATACTTTGAAGGTGGCAAAGATCAATAAGCTGTACGTTATAAATAAAAGAAATATTTAAAAAGTTTGGTTATTTTTCGATACTTTGTATATTGGCCTAACACAGTTTTCTTACAATAAACAGTTTAACCATTTGAGTGCAACAATGTTTTTCCTGTGTTCACATATATATGAGTGGAATTACATGGTTGAAAATACTAGCAAAACAGTTAAAACAAAACAATATGCAGAAGAAATAATGGCAATATCTAGAAAAACGTTCTTGACAGTAAATGTCTTTCTTATAGTAACTATTTCTGCTTTTTTCGTTTATTTTGCTTTTGGAGAAATATTAATTTGGATAGAAATGTCACAAATACAAAATAACAATAATTCAACAACAATTCACTATAGCTAAAAATTCAACAAATATGAAAGTTTAATTTTTAACAATATATAGGATGTTTCAAAATGAATATTGGTGCTTTAAGGCTTTGTAGTATTTATTACATTTAACTTCCAATTATAAATAATAAAGATTTTTTTGTTCACCTGTGGACATGCGCATGCGCATGCACTGTTTCTTCTTTCTTCTGTTAGGAATTCGCTAATGGCAAAGATGGCGATCAGAAAGCTTTTTGTGTTTTACAGTTTGCAATGACTGAATCCTGTAGTTACAGTGCAATTTGTGTTCCGCATTAAGTTTAAATGTAATCCTCCAACATCAGTAGATGGAATCATCAGTTTGAAGATACCGGCTATCTTTGTAAAGGGAAGAATATGGAACGACCAAGAGTGACTCAAGAACGCGTTGAAGGAATCAGAAAGTCTTTCACGCGTAGCCCCAGAAATCAGTTCGGAAGGCGTCGTGAATTAGCAATTCCAGTGACCTCTGTGTAGAGAGTTTATGGAGAAGCTTACAACTACATCCTTATTGTTTGCAGGTGTTACAAGTTCTAAAGCCTACAGACTACGGTTTACGTGCTAACTTTGCAAAAGATATGTTGCTGCATGACAATGAAGATTTTCTGGATTTTGTCGCCTTCAGTGATGAATTGATATTTCACCTAAATGGACATGTGAACACTCATAATGTGTGCATCTGAGGGTCAGCAATTCCCCACGAGATGGTAAAGTTCCAAAGAGGCGCACCTAAATTGAATGTTTTTTTGGGCCATTTCCGGCGAAAAGTTTATAGGCCCTTCTTTTTTGCTGAAACAACTGTAACTGGTGTTTATTATATTGATGTGCTAACTAAGGTTCTTTCCTCAATAGGAAATAGCTGAACTACAGAACTTTATTTGGCAGCAAGATCTGGTATAACTCAGTACTGGTTAAGCGACGTTGTAGCCGACCACTGAATTGGCCTCAAGGGGCCAAGGGGCCGGATGACAAAACTTGTTTCGCATGGCCTCCACGTTCACCCGATCTGCAATGTGATTTTTACCTTTGGAGGTACATGTGTATGTGCCTTTGCTACCAGCTGACCTAGCCGACTTAAAAAACAGGATTGAAGCAGTTGTTGCAACAATTACTCCAGACACACTGAATAAGGTACGGGATGAACTCAACTATCGACTCGATGTATACTGTATGACAAATGGTGCTCACATTGAACACTTGTAGGAAAAACTGTTTGAGTTGCTCTTTCATTTGATGTATTATTTATCATATTGTAAGTTAAATGTAATACATACCAAGAAGCCTTAAAACCTCGATATTAATTTTTAACCCCCAGTGCTAAATATCTTAAAATTATTACAAATTAATATAGCCTACATAATATATTAAAGGCTACACACTTAACATTTACTTATAAGTATAAGTAAGACAAAGTGAGATCAGCAAACCTTAATCTACTGCGGCTACAAACAGAACTCATCCACCGAATACACACTCCTCAGCAACAAAAGGCACTTTAAGAGAATCTGGGAGTTTATTAAATATGGCAATTCAGACTTAGGAAGGGATATATTTATAAATATTCACTATATGCTCATCACACCTAAAGTCTCACTTTTTTCTTATGTCATAAGAATGAAAGGCAATATTTTAATATGTAACATAAAATCTGTTTAAGGATTTACAAGCTCAGAGTTAAGATTTTCAAACCCTTAAAATAATCGCTGAAAGACTATCTACGCTTATAAATTTTTAAATAATTCTTATTGCCTTTGCCTTTTTCTTATAAAAAAACCTTTCAACATGATGTTTGTTCAATTTCCGCATAATTTAAATGGGGGCATATTACAAAGTAGTATACAAATTTCAACACATGAGTGTTACAGTATTTGGACAAATTTCTCAGTTTATATATACAATTTATATACTTTAACTACCTACAATTTATACTACTGACCTAAGGTAATTACTCCATTTTAATGACAAAACCATAAAAAATCTACAAAATGTTACGAGTCTTGCAGGCCATAGTTTTGCCAGTGACAGCATTGTGATAAGGCAGCTTAACACTGACAGATATATTGAAATATAGTGTGTGTGGTTTTTTCTTTCACCTTATCAATGTGATCTGTCCAAGACAGTTTACTGTTTATAGTTAGACTCAAAAAAAATTGCCGATTTAACTTTAAAACATATTCAAACGTTTCCATTACAATGCATCGTCTCTTGACAAACTTTGTCAACTCAGCTTATCCTACTAAACTCTACCAACCGTCAGCATCACCTTAACGATGTTTTTGTGCGTTTAAATAAATACCACCGCGCAATCGAACCCAGTTTACTTTGAATCAAATCAGCTGACTGTTGAAAACCATATGCAATTCGTCCATCAAATTTTAACGGTTTTTCTGATGTTTACTCTAGAGATCAGAGGAGATACATCGTTCCGCATGTAAATCTAAATCCAGCAAGACACTATCCAAAATTGGGTTACGATGATCACTTTGTGGCTTTAGCTTCTTCTCAAGTAGCCTACATATAGTCTGGAATTTATTTCAACAAAATAGACCTGGCCAAACTTTACTGCACAATTTCAGACAAGATCTTGTCATAAAAAGGAAGGACTATGTTACCTGCAAACTGAATAACACTACCAATATTAACATAAGTCAAAAAGACATTTATATATAATAATAAAGGATGAAGAACGTATACTAGGGGATATATCAAAGCAAGCTGTCAGCTTTTTAGTAATATCAAACATTTTAAGATTACATTATATAGAATCAAACAAATAAATTAAGTATGAAATCATAGTTTGGTCATACAAAAACTATCCATTAGAGGGCTTACAGGCATAAAAATTATCACACCTATCACAAATTAGGAGCCAGAAGACTAAATATGTATTTTTCTTTGATCATATAAAGTGTTATTTTTGTAAGTTAATAATTTTTTTGAAAAACTTGAAGCAAAAATTATATTTATTTATACATATAATTTATTTATAACTTACCAGCAAAAAACTTATGTTTTCCTGGTCTCTTGTTAACTGCAACCGATTAAGTATTGTCATAATTTCTGTAATAGAAATATTAATTGTAAGTAATTGAAGTATTGTAATTTCTGAAATAATTAGTTTCCCATGGGAATTGAAGTTTCACTCAAATAACATACAAGCCACCTGCCAGTGTTTTTTTGGCCACCTGCTAAAAATGATAACGGTTTATCATAAAGTTTCAATACACACAGTGTTTATGTGGAGCCTTGGGTTTAAAAAAGGGTGGTCCGTAAGAAATACACATTTTTAAATGAGTAATACTCTCTGTATGAAGAGAAGAAAAACCCGCAGTGAAGGTCATTCGACTCACCACTTGAAATATACATTAATTCTTCAATATCAATATTTTATTCAATATATTAAAATTTATAAACTACACATTATGGTGCTCTTTTGTAAAGAATAGTAAAATGTCTTAGTAATAACAATAATAATTGAAAAAAAATTATTCAGAGAAATAAAGCAGCAATTGATTAGAATAATGGAATTATTTATTGATATTCATATAAAATTTTGTATGAATAAACTTTATAAAAAGAAAAAAATCCTTTTCTTGATTTATATAAATCTTATTTAATGAAACTATTAATGTAGCAAAGAGATTAAATTGGTACACATAACATATTATAATTCCAAATAATAATTAGGGCTATTTATGGCTCCTTAGAATGTCTTTCATTTAATAAATGTCTATTTCTTCTATTATCAGAACTGTTTGATGTAATTATTAATTATAAAAGAAAAATTGGTACATATTAAACATAATATAAAATGAAATTAATTGTCTATATGAGTCTCTTTCTCGGGGTTAAGGTAAGAGCGGCTTATCTCAAGGAAGTAGGGATTTCAAGCCTAAAATTAGCATAAAATAAATCAAGGAAATAAAAGTTATTGTTTGGTTAATGAGTGAATGATTGGGGAAATAATTGTTCATTGTAACAATCACTTTGGGTCCACATTGAAAAGTTTATATTAAAATATTCTGTTAGGCCTACTTTAACAGATAAAATTGATATTCACTAATGTTTGTAATTGTTTTTCTTTTTTTTAATATAAGATCTGCATACTAGGCTATTAGTTATGACAAAGTAAATCAAATCAATTAAATTAGGTCTCACTCAATTGTTTCTGAGGTTATGCCTTTATCTTATAGGTTTGACTGAGATATTATTAATCATTTTATATAAAATCACTTTCACTTGATTGCTGAAACTTTCTGATAGCCTATACTTTGGATTGATATCAATAATATTTATTTTTTCTTTTTGGAAAATCTACCCTAAAATTATTAAATGCAGAGGCCCATTTATCCAGTCTGGGGTCTTATTCAACAATCCATATCTTTTTTTTCTTTGTAGTACTGAAGCTATGCAAAGAGATATCCTATTGAATCCACTGCTTCTTGTTCTTCTTATATGGGAAGATGAAATGGTGTATTATGACCCTATTACACAAAACTAAACTTTTAATAGTTACATTTACATTTACTGAATTTATTATTATTAAAATTATTGTTTCAAACATACTATGGGATTTAAATAACTTCTCTTGCATTATTTAATCCTTACAAATTAACATACATAGCATGACTTCTAATATTATTTAAGATTCCAATCATATGTTGGCCTAAGCCATCAGAATCATGTTCCAATTTCAATGTCTATTTTTATGGTACTAAAACGTTCTCTTCAGACTTTTTTTTTTAACTATTTCTGTAATATTTTAATATCCTCGGTCATATTTTAAGTGAGATAAAATGTGTATACATATGTAATATATCCATAGGCCATATTTATTCCATTCATACTTGACTGGTATTTTCATAGTTAATGAAATTCTATCGCTGTTTCTGTTCACGGCCTATAAAAGGTATTGTGACATTCTCGTTTTATTTCGATTGAATTCTATTTATCTCTTGTCTTTGCTTCATACCTATTTATTGTTAGGCCCATAGATAACTCAGGTTTTTTACGGTTATTTTTAATATGGATGATATAACGACTTATAATTTGTAAATTGTTGGATTTACATTTTTGTGTGACTGGAAATAGTGAAAATCTTGGCCATTTCATAGTTTAATATATGTTGTAGAAATCTACCGCTAGGTGTCGCGCCAGTGTTTCTTTTGATTTAAATGGAATTCCTAAATTAATTTTATTTTGTACAGATTTATTTCTCAACATCATTTTGAATTGTTATACACTAAATCCCATTCAGCCTTCTATCATGCCGCTGTAGAGTGTTGCATATTGGGATGTTCGCTTACAATATGTTTATTAAAAGTGATTTGTCTATATTAAAGACCACTAAAGAATACCGTTGCGTGGCGGCCAATAGTATGGGCGCACAGCGTTGCCATATCTACTAGTCTCGAACACTCCTAGAAATTACCGCTCGAGGCTTGAGCGCACAGTTTAAAGAATTACAAATGCGTTTAGTCAGCCGCGTTCAGTTAGAAGCGTGGGAAGAACGTGACAACATCGCACTAAGGCGATTGGAGCGTTCAAGGTCTCGGTATACACAAGCCCGTCCCTCAACGGTATTCTTTCGTGGTCTTTACTTTATAATTAAAATTCAATGAAGGTTTGTGTCCCTTCTCTTTGGCGTTGTTCTCACGCTCTCTTCTCACCTGACCTTTCCATTTGTGATTTTTATCTATGGGGCTATCTTAAAGCACATGTGTACAAAGTAAAGCCATGTGCACTGGAAGAACTGAAAGGTGATATTTCAAATTAAATCAATGGAAAAATAGGAAGGATGGAGGAAAATTTCGGTTAATTCCCTTGGACCACTCTCTATATACCCAGTTGTTTAATCACACAGGAAGGTTTTGTCTGTTCATTCATAAATGCATACACTTTTGAATGGCATTCCAATTATAGTAAATTTGTCTTTCTTACGTTCAGTTCCTAGTTTGCCGTTAGTAGGCCTACGTTTTGTATTTTTTAATAGTTTTTTTTTTTATTAATTAATACTTAATTAAATTTGCTATTATTTTAAAGATATATAGGCTATTTGCAAATGAACTTTAAATAATTTAGAATTGAATTTAATATATTTGATAGTTAACTTTTAGTTTAATTTGGCCTATGCAATTTGTCTGAACAAAGGCTGTGTGATGAAATTGATAATGGTAATTTGTAACATTATATTACAGTAGAGCGTCGAAAATCCGAACTAATTGGGACCGAGGGGGGTTCGGATTATCAATTTGTTCGGATTGTTGAAAATAACCAAGAAAATGCCATTTAGGCTAAAATATAATATATGCCCTTTAATCGATTAAAGTGGTTAAACAGTACAAGCAGTAATGTAATTACAATACAGAATATAAGACTACTTACACATTATGATTTAGAAGAACCTGCACGTAAACAGTAGGGCTAACATGATTACACATGTAACTCTCAATTACAGTACAGTAAATAATGAAAGGTTCATTTGTACATTAAAGTTAACACAAAAGAAAAAAAAAATACTGTATAGTACACCACTGTAGGTCCGACACACTGTTATTACACAAAGAGAAATGAATGAACTTTCTTTATGTTTACTGCTAGCTCTAAAGCAGCTTATTAGCGTGACAGTGAAAATACTGACAGAAAGTCTGCTGTGAGGGCGAGCGAGAGCAAGTATTAAGAAGTGTTTGAAAATAGATAATAATGTCAAACTGTGATGAAGATTTTTGTGAACGACGCAACAATTGGAATTTGCTAAAACGAAAAAAAAAACAAAATTTTTGCAGGGACTGCCTTGGAATGCGTTCGGATTTTTGACGTTTCGGATTATTGACGTTTGGATTATCGACGCTCTACTGTACTTTTACTAAATTAATTATTAATAAAGAAGTTTTTATTTTACAACACAAACAAGAATGGTTTACTTACAGACCTGTCTGAAGTAGTGAAAGGTTTTATAATATTTTGAAATATTAAATAATATAAATTTGTTTAACCTTTTAAATTTCCTTTGATAATTTATATTTCAATTAATTTGCCTTCACTGAAATACTTATATGTTCGTACAATAGCTTATCATAAAGAATAAATACTAACTTTCTTTAAATAATAACAATAAAAATCTTTAATTATTCAATAATTATAATTAACAATTTATCTTTTAAATATTGCCTATAATCCCTTCACTGAGTGTTCATATAGTTTATATGGGATTATCAGTTAAGAATTATTTGTATTTGGATTTATAATTCTACAACAAAAGTTCAATTAGACTCTCACATAAATACAAACTCTTTAAACAAATAAATTATATATGGCTTGCTCAGATATTATTAATGTTATAATTATTATTAATTTGATCTCGGGCTAGGGGTTTCGGCCGGATCCATCCACATTTATTTAAATATTAAGGTTAGTTATAAATTATATATATATCTTAGACTAATTATTACTTACTTAAATTTAATGAAAACATAGAATAATGATGATGATTTTAGAAAGAAAGTTCGAAAGTCTTAATATTAATTGTTCGTTGCACAAAATTTTCACTATAAAGGTTTTTATGTGAATTTGGTTTCTTTGAATAAGGTTATAAAGTCAGATATGTTTGTATTAAAATGGTTTTATCTCACCCAAATTTGTTGTCTTGATTCTCATAAGGATGTATCATTGTTTTAAGGTATTTCACTGCAAGACATAGCATAGATATTCGGCACAAAATATGTACGTCGATACTGTTCAATGGTTATTTCTGCACTAAAATTAAATTGTACTTTTTTTAGACCATTGTTCTCCACGGGGTTCACATAATATATAATCTCGTCACCAAAATCTCTGTCTCAGCTGATTTACATATGTTTAAAATGGATACAATATCTGATGATTGAACATGATTTATGATATAATACATACATTATTATTATTTTTTTTTATATTTTATTTTATTCTATCTAATTATTCTTTAGTTTTAAATTATTTTTTAAGAAACAAACTCTTATTTTATGCCTGAATTATTAATTTGAATGTAGCGGCTCGTAATGTCGTCAGCCAATCAGAAGTGTGCTGGAGGCGGGGCTATTTTCGTGTGTCGATTGAATTAGCGAAATTTCATAGATCCGTCCTCTTTACATGCTTCGCGTGTAAATAAATGAATTTTTATTAAAATTGTGAAATGTACGTTTGAAAGATAATTTAGTTCTACAGCCCACAAGATGTATCAATATTTTAGGATAATTTACTTTCGTGTTTTATTCGTGTCGAATCGGTTGGGTTGTAATGTTGATTTTCTTATCCAGTATCGTGTATGTCACTTGTTTCTTTAATGGTTTTGGTTTATGTTTCGGGCCTTTTGTGATAAATGGTAAACATATTATAGTTCCTATAGGCCAGATTTTCTTTTATCAATTTTCTTTTTTCAGATAGGACTTAATAATATTCTTATATTTCTAATGCTAAATTGAGTTGTCGAGTATCGTGGATATATCGCGTTGGCGTGTAGGCCGAGATTAGTTTAATTAGTAATTTACAACATAAATACTGAACTGTTTCAGTAGGCAATTGGTTTTTTCATATCAGTCAAAAATGCTTATAACAAAAGAAGATTATTATTAAAAGAAATTATTTTACTTTCTCAAACAATAAGACATTCTAGTTATTGTACTCGTTTTTAAATTTTAATTAAATTAATTTGACTACAATCTGATACAAAATTATATAGGCCTACACACCATTAAATAAAATGTTTAATACAGTCAAATATTTCTAAAACATACCTTTCTTCCTATCTGGACAGTTCCTTAAATGTGCCTCATATTCACTGTCCATCTGTATCAGTGACCAGTGCAGAAGACTTTCAAAGAAATCATTTCTTACAAACAACATTGTTAATAAATCTTCATCACTTACATTATAATATGGGCAATTTACTTCAATTAACTTCTTTCGTAACAATTTCAGTTTTTCAGGTTCAGCCATTTTACAAGCCTACAACATTAGTAAAGAAGTTTAATAAAAGACTCCTATAAGTAACAGGTCTATAATTCTTAACCCTTATCAAGGAAATAATGTCTGTAGAGGGAATTTATATTTTTGACAAACACTTACGTATTAAACACATTTTATATTTACTAATTTTCTTTCTTATAATTAGGCCTATTGATATAAATGTGTTTTTAGTTATAAAAACAAAATACAGTAGAGTCCCGGTAATTCGAGTCTTGATAATCCGAGGATCCGTGTAATTCGAGCCACAAATAGCATTGAATGTGACCATGCATTGTGACACATTCTTGCTGCTTGAAGGATACCGATCTTTAAATTTTTGTTTTCCAATGAACCTGTCAAGAGGGTTTGTACAAATAAGTTGCCGGTAGAAATGCTTAAAACATTTTTGTAATGCCCTGATCCATTAGCTGTACAACTAAAGTCATGTTCGGGGGGAAAAAAATAACCTTAACATTGTTCATATATGTGGGATAGAGTTATGCGCAGTACAAGTGTCAATAAACAATATGATTGTTCTGTTTACAAAAGGTTTTATCGAGAATTAATAACAGTCAGAGATTGGGCAGAGCATCAATGACAAACTACAGTATCGGTACCTAGAGAATTCTCAGAAGACAAAATTCTTGGAAACCGGTACCGCATCTAGAATTACAATACGTGTACAAACACGTAAGTCCTGCCCCCTATGTCCAGCCCCCTATCTACCAGACAGTGACCTATTTATCCAGCGATCCCTTTCACAGCACAAGATTTTTTTTAGTGTTGAAAAAAAACTTCGAATTAAAGAAGTTGACTTCGAATTATAAATAATTTTTTTACATTGATATCATATAAAGTTCAAGGGACCGAACTGAAACTTCGAATTAACGGTCGAATTATCTAAGTTCTACTGTATAGGTATATACAAAAATAACATCGAAACAAACTTTTCCCGGCACTGCCGTATCCCCCTGGCAGCGTGACATCGCAGCTTGTAAACGTTGCAGTGTAGTTAAACAAAAAACTATTTATGATTTCTTTAATAAGTAAGTTTCTATTTTTTACTGTGTATAAAATTATTTTTTTTACCTCAGTGTTCAATACAAAATAGTGTATATATAATAAAACTTTAATTTTTTCGGAGATACGAGGACTATAAATAGTAGTTTTATCTTTAACCTCTACATATTCCGTGTATTTTGAGTTTTTCACAATCCAAGGTACTCTCGGTCCCATTCAACTCGAAATATCGGGATTCTACTGTATTACCTAATTCAGAACAACAGTTTAAAAAGAAATTACAATTATTTATTAAACTTAAAATTTTCTGATTTTAAGACATAATAGGCTACTTAACTTTTATTTACTTAATTCACATATTTATTTCAATTGAACTTTAAAAAAAAACCTATATAACCCTTAGCGTGAACGGGATGGACCTGTGAGACCCAGGCGAGTTTATTTTGTTCAGTGTTCAAGGTCAAGTTATAACTGAGCTCTGGGGTTGCCCGTAGCTTCCTGAAACATTCCATAGATTGTGCTGCAGCCACTGTTTTGCTGTCAACCGCCCAGTCTTTGTGTGATAGCCATTGTGATATACTTTGGGCCTGGTAGACCCAAGAACTAGTTTTTTGTCATAGCCATATGTTCTAGTTATTTTATACCTATATTTTAGTTATAGTGTAAATAATCTTTTGTGTATACTAATTAGAAGTTTGAATAGTGTAAAGCATTATATACCGTAAAATACTTGAACGGAGGAGTGAATTTGATAGAGTTTTGTTACAAGATAGTAAAAGTATGTGTGATGACTCTGAAGCAGATCCAAATTTTGAACTTGAAAGTGAACACGATATGAAAGTGAGTTTGAGCTTGAAGAGGAAGAAAAAGAGAGCGAACTGGAAACAGAAGATGAGGATATGGAGGAAAGGGAATATGGAAATACTGGTGAATCACAACATAGTATACCTAATTTCTTGGGAAAAGATAAATTAACCACAAAATTGCTAAAAAAACCTTTTCAATCAAAACATCAGAACCAGAGCTCATATCACTGTTTCTTTTCATTTACTTGGAAGCGTCCGATAGGCCATGGAAGTAGAAACCCCACTTGAAGCTTGGTCTTTGTTTTTCAGTGAGCCTCTAATTGATTTGACTGTAGAATCTACAAACCCCTATATAAATAAAGTAAGACCCAATTATCATAACGATCCAAATCTAGCAAGACCTACTTCAGCTGTTGAAATAAAAGCCTACTTCGGGATATTACATCTCAGTGGTGTTCTGCAAGGAAGTAAAATGAACCTTAGGAAATTTTGGAGTACAGATGGAACTGGAATAGAAATATTCCGAGCTGGAATGTCCTACAGGAGATTTCGATTCCTAACGAGATGTATTCGTTTTAATGACATTGAAACAAGAGAGGTTAGGAAGAGACAAGGCAACAAAGCTCCATTATTTAACATATTTGTTTCTAATTGCAGAAAATATTATTCTATTTCAGAGTGTGCAACACTAGATGAGACACTAGTCCCTTTCAAAGGACGCAGTAGGTTTCGGATGTATATACCTTAAACCTAAAAGGCACAGCATCAAGGTATTTACATTAGCATGTTAAAACACATATTATGTAAAAAAATCTAGAGGTACTGTGGAAAACAACCTGTTGGGCCTTATAACGTTAGCAACTAAGTGATAGACGTTGTTGATAGGTTGGTCAGTCCCACCAAAGGCAGAAACAATTGATTTACGTCTTGTGGGACTCAGTACAAGCATTGTATTTGGATAACCTAATAGAACTCCGATCAAATGCAATATTTTGTTCCACTGAAAATTCGACGATAGTGGCGCTATCTATTGGGGAAACGACGGAAGCTGTGTGAAACACCAATGCTACCAATGATTTCTCCAAAGTGCTACCTCGCGGCACGATCATGCACTATTTTCGCGACAACCTTTTTTTCGGCACACAGCCCTCCATATGCATGCATGATCTATTTTATTATTCATGATCTATGGTACAAGTCACATCCATACTGGTGAAGGAGTGGTGGAACTGGTCACATTAAATATGATGGAATTGAGATGGGTGCCAGGACACCGTGGCATTCCAGGAAATAAGATGGCGGATGCTCTTGCAAAGAAAGGAGCATCTGCATCATTCATGGGGCCAGAACCAATGTGCTGCTTTAGCCGTTACATGGCCAAGAGCGCAGTAAAAAACTGGGCCAGGGATGAGCAACGCCAGAGATGGTGTAGATTACCCAGGCACACGCAGAGTTGATTGATCAAGGGACCAAAAGCTAAGCTTACTAAATCCCGAATCAAGTTAAACTGACCACAGCTCAAAAGAGCCCTAGGATTCATTACTGGACATGGTCATTTCAGAAAACACATAGCAACAGTGGGAATCGTTGAAGGCGACCCACGCTGTCGGCTTTGTTTTCAGGCAGAAGAGTCAGCAAGACACGTCGTATTTGAGTGCGAGATCCTGGAGTGTAGGAGGAGGAGGCTCTTTGAAATCCAGCAACCAGGGGACGAAGAAGACACATACCTGGTGGAGAAAATCCTGGACCTCACAAAGGATACAGGCTACTAACGTGCTAGACGTTAGTACTAATAAAACAAAGGTTGACGTGTAACCTTGTCCAAGGAGGAATCCACCCCAGTAAAATCTAATCTACGTATTGTGAATCTGCAACAGAGCTTCTTAAAAATAGAAAATTGTAGGTACTTTGAAGAAAAATAATCCTCAAATACCACTGTGCTTTTTAGCTAAAACTGAAAAAGAAATACATTCTAGCATGTTTGGTTTTCAAAAAAACATGACCGTGGTATCGTATGTACCCAATCGCAAAAAGTGTGTTTTATTAGGCTCGACGATGCACAACAACGATGAAATAGATTTATCTCATGGTGAACATAAGAAGTCAAGCATTATAACTTATTAAAATGCTACTAAATGTGGTTTTGATGCCATGTGTACGAAGTACACAGTTGCAAGAGGCACAAAACGCTGCCCTTTATGTTTATTTTTTCCATTGATGAACAAAGCTGCTCTAATGCTTATGAGATTCTAAAAGGTAATCAAGTCGTAGTGGAAAGACGAAACTTCATCAAGGAGTTAGGACAAATACTTCTTCAACCCCACATGTTGTCCCGAGCTAAACAAGGCAAATTACCTCGAGAAATCAGTACCTTAGGAGCAAGACTCTCTGGTACTCAACCACCAGCCTCTCAGCCAGGCAAAAGAGGAAGGTGTCACACGTGTAAAGACAGTAGGGGCCTAAGACAAGTATTTTGATCAAAAATGTAAAGTGTGGCTGTGTTTGTCACACGCGGAGTTACTGTGCGAAAACTGCAACTGTAACTAGGAACTCTTTCTTCAACAAGTAAGAATTTAACATACCTTAAAATGAAAACAACTAAATAGGCTACAGTATTTGTATTTCTATAAAAATTCATATTTTTGAGAGGAGGGAGTGGAACGAGCAAAGCTCTTATACTACACTCTGGCTTTTTATTTCCACATACTCCTCCTGAACGGCTGAAGTGATCCGCACGAAATTTGCTTATTATTATTATCTTTTTTGCTTTTTCTGAATTTGTGACTTGTAAATTTAGTTTTTTTTTTTTTACAATCGTCTCATATATAATCTGGAATTTTTATAATTTTAGAATAATATTTTTTTTTCATAAAAATAGTTACGGTATATATTTTGTTTACTCTTATATTATTAAAACATATTTATACTTAACTAATATTGACATATTTTATTATTAAATATATGATATATAATTAAATTGCTTAATTTTTTATTTGGGTCTATCAGGTAACGTTACTGTATTACAAACAGTTAAAGAATAACAAATAAACCATACCAAACAGGTTATGTTTGCCTTATGACTTATGGCTGCAGATTATAAAATATGATAATAAAACAGGAACTTTTGCAATGTGTAATGCCATGCATAGCTGGCGGAACAGTTTTATGCAAAGACAACCTTGCTATAGTCACCAGAATTTTACAAAACCAATGGCTAAAATTTACAACATGACACCTGACCTCATTGCATTAAAAAAAAATAGCCTAAAATTCTAACTTACAGTCTCAAGTCACAGAATATGTTTACCAGCATTCAACATAATAATACAATGTGCTTAGGTTGGCAGCACTACTGATTTTTATAAAAAGGTTGGGTGTCCTAAAGTAAATTTACTCCAAACCAATGACTAAAATTTACAAAATAGTTTGGAAAAAACATCATCCTTCGGCATTATAATTTAGGATGCATTTTATTGAACCTCACAATAAAAAAATAGATTAAAAACTTCAAAAGGATTGGGTCGACTCTGAAAAAGAAACAGACAGAATGGCCAAGAAGTGTTCCTAATCTAAAGCATAGGCTATTGATGCTGAATGTATTTCAGTCATACAGAGCCCACTACGTTCAATTCCTAAATGAGCAGCTGCGGTCAAGTTGCCCCGTGAGAGTGTTCACCGAATTCTTCATTTAAATTGATCCTTACAGATCATGCAAGAAAATGAGAACAATCAATAATTGCGTTTAGAATTCTGTCAAAGAATTATGACACATTAACAAGGACAACAAATTTCAGAGGTTACGTGAACAAGCAGTTAACTATCATTACTGGGCGGCAGCCACCAAGCAGACGACAAGCTTTTTTTAGAATTAGATGAATTAGTAAACACATAACTTACTGCGACTAAAGAATATAAGTTAGAACTTAATTGATGTTACAACCTTATAATATATACAAAGTGAAAAAAGACTGTATCTTAAGTTAGAACTTCAGCATTTTTTAAAATTTTCATCGGTTCAAAATATTGCTGTAACAAATACATTTGGAGCCTTGATATACAAATAGGATTAAATCAATGTATCGAATTGTGAACATCGATATTAAGTTGTAAGAGTAGCAAAGTCTGGCTATCGTCTTTATTTACTTTCGTTTGCACAATCCGATGTCATTGAAAAGATACCTTTAATTTTTTCCAAGTTTAATAAGTTCTGAATTGAGTTCAGTAAGTTTAAAGTGTTTACTTTGAATTTTGTTGTTATTTGTGTAAGATGTTCAGAAATGTAATAGAACATTACAATTATATTAGAGCATTTTCTTGCATATATGTTGGCGTAGGGTCATAATATAAACTTTCGCCAGTGATAAAATCTCTAATTATATTTAGCCTAACTTACCAACTTACAATAAAATAATGACAAGTTTAAATAACAAGTTATAATAAACTTTCCTTTACATTTAACGAAATTACAAAACCTTGCAATTTTAAAATCAAATGTCATTCATTAGTCGCCTGTTGCCCTAATTCATAAAACAACTTAGGTTAGTTCTCCTAGTTTGAATTCTGCATTCTATACCTATAATAATGCTTTGAACTTCAACTGAAAACTGAAATCTGAAATTCCTTTTCCTTCAAATCAGAAACACACTACAGCAGGACGTTAAACCAAAAAAAATACACTACAGGGTTGCCAATGTCTAAAAACGTTTAATCACAGAAACAAATAAATTAAAGTCTCTCAGAAGTCAGAATCTCCCTAATTCAGGAAATATCTAATTTACTGTATTATTTTTTTAAACTATCCCTAAAAAATACTCCTAAAATATTTTGCCGTAAAAAACATTATAATTGCATTTATTAAATAGAAAAATCAATAAGTTGAGAAACATCTTACACAAAGTAAAGACAAAACTGTAATAGACATGTCATACTATACAAACAAAATAATATGTACCTTCTTCCTGAACAGTGTTTTTTGTAAAATAGAGTTCTGTAACTGATTTCTCTGTGAAGAAAATATTTCTTCTTTTACTTTGAGAAAGTATAGTGATCGCAAAAAATCGAAGTTGAGATTTTTGTGGAAATATCCGTTTCGGGACCCCCTGAGTTCAAAAAAGTGTTTTTTACAAAATGTCTGTCTGTATGTATACAAAGCTAGAGCGAAAACTATTGGATCGATTTCAACCAAATTTGCACCAGACATGTCAAGTAGGCCTGTATAGATGCACGAAAAAGGGTTTTGAAAATTTTGGAAAAACAACCCCCTTTTTGGTCAAAAAACCCCCAAAAAGTCAGTTATTATTTTTTTTATAAAAAAAAACGCCTGTAACTATTTTGATCTCATTTGGCTTATTTGTAGCCTTTAATGTGCTCTACCATAATATATGCAAAAAAAATTAACTGGGTGTGCTTAAGACCACACGTTGGAAGTGATAACTTCTATGACTACGGGGATTTTTAACTCGGTAAATGTGTACAATTATAAGGATTATAAAACTGTAGGCCTATTTGTTCAAATTGTTTATTTATATCCGTTATTATATATTTAAAGAAAGGTAAAAATATTATCTTTTAGTTACCTTTTATTTCATATTGATAGATCAAATGATTTAGAAGTTGTTAATATTACAGTAAAGAAATTAATAATCAAATATGTTATACAAAGATGTACGAATGTTTGCGAGGTTAAACAGTAGGTATCCTTCTTTAAATTTGTATAAACGAATATATTGATGATCAAAGGTTAGTTTTATATACAGTTTATAACCCCAAAGCAAATCTTATAACGTGTAGAAGCCAATATAACTTATAGTTATAGAAGCCTACATTAGTTGTATAACTAATATATAAGAAAATTAACATCACAAGAAATTTTAATGGTTGAAGTTGTAAACATAACCCCTAAATATAATCTACGCTGGGTTTTGTTTAAGAATTACAGATGATGGGCGAAATCAGCTGTTATATTATATTAACTAATTCTTATGTGTTAATTTAATTGCTATGCTAATAAATGTAAATAATGTATTAATAATAATCCCTCTCCACGATCTGACTTGTGTCTAAACAAAAGCGTGACGCGAGATCTTGCGAGAAATCTGGCGTGATGCGAGATCTCGCGGGAAATCTGGCGTGATGCAAGATCTCGCGAGAAATCTGGCGTGACGCGAGATCTCGCGGGAAATCTGGCGTGATGCAAGATCTCGCGAGAAATCTGGCGTGACGCGAGATTTCGAAAACATAGCCAAGTCGAAAGTGCCCAACGGGCCAATAGAAGTTATCACTTCAAAAACCGCATCCCTCTAAAAATTCTCGTTTAGCTAATGACTAGGTATGCAATGCAGTTGTCTACTTGCAATATTGAGCGGAGCAAATATTTTCTTAATCAATACTTTGGAGCACCAGACTTAAACAAAACAACAATTGCACAGAAAGTTACTGAATTTACAAACAGCTGCAAAACAACAATTGCACATAAAACTCAAGGTCACTAGACACTAGATAGAAAAGGGTACCTCATAGCATTGTATTTGGATAACCTAATAGAACTCCGATCCAATGCAATATTTTGTTCCACTGGAAATTCGACTTTTTGGCGCTATCTATTGGGGAAATGAAGGAAGCTATTTGAAACTCCAATGCTACCAATGCTTTCTCCCTAGTGCTACCTCGCGGCGCGATCATGTACTATTTTCGCGACAACCTTTTTTCCGGCACACAGCTCCTGTATGGATGCAAGATCTATTTATTATTCATGATCTATGCTCATAGTCATGTAAAGAAACTCAAACCCCTCGATCCGTTCCCTGTCCAGTGACGTCATTATAGTACAAAAACACTAGTGAGTAACACTAGTCATTAAGTCAGTACAAAAATGACTTTCTATCTAGTGACCTTGCATAAAACCATTGTATTTACAAACAGCTGATAGTAACAGTCTGAAGTTAGATTATGATCCTTTTAACAGCTGTATAATCAACACACAGTAAATAAAACAAATAAAGTTTTTCTTCTATTGAAATAACATTGTAACTTTAAAGGGCCGTAGGGCAAAACCCTGACGTCCGATTTGGACCATTTCAGATTTATACCTTCCCATAGTTGGTTACTATGACCGTACCAAATTTCGTGCGGATCACTTCAGCCGTTCAGGAGGAGTATGTGGAAATAAAAGGCCAGAGTGTAGTATAAGAGTTTAGCTCGCTACGCTCAATAATAATAATAATAACTGATTTTTGGGGGTATTTTGGCCATAAAGGGGATTGTTTTTCAAAATTTTTCAAAACCTTTTTTCGTACATCAATAAAGACCTAATTGACGTGTTTGGTGCAAATTTGTTCGAAACCGATAGAACAGTTTTCTCTCTAGATAATAATAATAATATTTATTAGTTAATCTCCAACTTTAATAAAAAATCACCTCTCCTACCACACCCTACAAGTCACAGTGAATATGTTTAATAATTTAAATATGTTTGTGAGAAAGTATGTGCCAGTTCCTGGTACGGTTTATTTACTTTCTCCCCCTTATTAGTATATGGAGAAAGTATTGTTTTCGTCCAAATTTTCGAATTTGAATTTTTAGTGGAATTATCTGTTTTGGTGCTCCCTGAACTCTAAAAAATTGCTTAGTGGAATTATCTGTGTTAGTGCTCCCCAGAGATAATATTACCAAGAGGAGCTGAACCCAAATTACTGAATTAATGCTCCCTGAACCCAAAAATATTTTTAGTGTAATTATTTGTTTTGGAGCTCCCTGAACCCAAACAAGTAGTTTTTTGGTGATGTCTGTCCGTGTGACCTGTGTCTGGTGTCAGGATGTGTACAGAGCTGGAGGTCATACCAACGGTCCGATTTTGATGAAATTTGGTATGTAGGTACTAGGAATATATCCAGGCGTTTTTTTTCATTTTTTCAAATTTTTGATTTTTAAGGGGTTTTACCCTTTAAAAATGGCCAAAAAACGAGAAAAATCCAAATTTCTCATCAACGGCTTTAACGATTTTGATAAAATTTGGCTTATTTGTAGCCTTTAATGTACCCTACCATATGCAAAAAACCACCTCTTTCTCAAAATTCTCGTTTAGGTAATAATAATAATAATTACTGATTTTTTGTTACTTTCAAAACCATTTTTCGTGCATCTATACAGGCCTAATTGACATGTTTTGTGCAAATTTGTTTGAAATCGATCGAATAGTAAAATAATAATAATAATACTATTGTTATTAGTTACTCTCCTACCTTAATGTCGCCCCCCTCCTACTAATACTATTATGAATCACAGAGAATCTGTTTAATAATTTAAATATGTTTGTGAGGAAGTATTTGGCGGTTCCTGGTACTAGGAAAGGATTTTTAAAAATATTGAAACAACCCCTAAAACCATAAATATTGTTTGTTTTATATCTCAAAAATGATATGGCCTAGGAACGTGGAATTTTTTACACATATTGGTCATAGTTTCTAGAGTTGCACTAAGAAATAATTTTGAAATATTTCGCGTTTAAGGATTGAAACAACACCTAAAACCATAAATATTGGTTGTTTTATATCTCAAAAACCATATGGCCTAGGAACGTGAAATTTGATACACTATTGCTCATAGGTGCTAGCTTTGATTATGGACGTTCAATTATGTATAATTGATTATGTATAATCTTTGATTATGTATAATCAAGGGTGCTAGCTAGAGGTGCACTAAGAAATAATTTTGAGAAGAAGTAACTTATATGGCAGTTATCTTTTCTTTATTTTTATTTTTTTCTTCTTGTATTGTATGTCAAGTTTATCTGTTTTGGTAAGTTTGTAAGACTAAAATTGTTTGAATTTGAAAAGAGATTAGATTAGATTATTCTATCAATAATTCAGATAAGCCTGGTTATAGTACAGAGTTGTTTGTACAAGACACTTATCAAGATATTATAATGGTTGTGTGAGAATTTATTTAACTGATTATGTAATTTAAATAGTTTAATTTGTAGGTTAGGAAAATCTAAAACTAAAGTAATTATTATGTATAAAAACATATTTGGTTGGTAGCATAGACCTCTCTTTCCCCAAAAAAGGTCCTCATCTTCATAGATATTGGATATCAGCTGGGAGAGGTGTATTGTAAACTTATGCCCACTAATAGAATAAATAAGTTGAAATGCTGACAATCCTTATATTATTTCTCAAAGGTGTTTTTTTGTCGCTAAGCGATATCTCCCTTAATTCTTTATCATAATTAATTATTCAAGCATCATTTTAAAGCTAATGTTCACCGCTACCGACAAAAAATAGACAAACAGCTTAAAATTCATGTTTTCGTTACGGTACAAAAATTGGTAGCCTACTTGCGTATTATACGGAGACCACTTAATTTTACACGTTGCTAGGTTATTGCAACAAAAATGCAAGCATTAAAAAAAATAGCCTGAAAGGTACTAACCTATAGTCTTTAGTCACAGTACTCCGGCCAGCGATTGTTTGGCATTTCGTTAGTGAGTTGTCAGCAATGGCTTGTAGCACACCAACTACATGGTGCTGTGACTAAAGACTATAGGTTAGTACCTTTCAGGCTATTTTTTTTAATGGTTGCATTTTTGTTGCAATACAAAACAACTTACATAATAGATGCGTTACTAACTTATAGTAGTTTTTTTTTATCTCAAATCGTCTAAAAATAGTATGTAATAAAAAAACGTCTAAAAATAGTGGCCTCCGTATAATACTTAAGTACTTACCCAAAAATTGATTAAAAAAACTTTTATATTATACTTCATATGGTTCCTAATGAAAGGTGCCATCTATTAACAATCTGTTTAACTAACATGGCAGCTGTTAGTTTGATTGTTTATATTCCATATGCAAGTGTTATAAACTGTTGTTTATGTAAATAAATAAATGTTAATTAAATCAACTTATTAAATCAGGTAAGTACTCCTAACTTATGAAATATTCTCACGGGTCAGCTTGTAAGTTCCTATTAATTTTGTAAAGACAGGACTGTGATAAGCATATCCATAGCTAAAGTAGCCTACTGTAGGCAAATTGTTACATCTGGCAACACTGAAAGACTGATTTATTTCATATTACCAAAATTTAGTTTTGTAAAAACTGGCAATTTTATTTTGTAAAAATCAAGTAGGGCTAGTAGGTACATAAGTAAATTTAGTTTATTCTCTTATTGTAAACAAAACTATCGATTATTTTATATTTATGTATTTGCAAAACATGTAAACATATAATTTCATACGCTATTTCAAAAATCTTTATTTTTAAAACTTGCGGCTTCTTTGTTAAGGTTCGAATTGGCCTTGGATTGGCATCAGTCTTATGCATGTCAATAATTTGGACTTCCTTGCGGAATACAATGGCTGCAGTTAATACTAACAGCATTCATTCCATTGCATATGTTACAGCTCCTTCGCAGGAAGTAGCCAAGAGTCTAGCGAGGTAGGAGTTTTGTCAATTTTATATTAGGTTTTGGTTATGATGATATATGCACAAAAATAGGCCTATAAAGTGATACATTAGGCCTACTTAGTTCATTTGGCACTTTTTCATCCTTTTTTAAGTTACACGATACCAGTTTGGGGTAGTTCAACTAAGATGAATTTAAATTGAATTTTTAAAATCCAAAAAGTCCTAAATGCCTGGTTGGATTAAAGAGCAAAGGTAGGTCTACATATAACAATGCTTTTAAAACCTTATTGACAATGACCATCCCTAGCATTTATATTTTTGAGACAATAATATATAATATAAAAAATAACAGGTTACATCTCATAATGCAGATACTTATACTTTCCAAACAAGAAGTAGATGCAATTTTCAGTTGTATTCTCACAGGTGGAAAATATTTGAATGTATACCATGTTTATATGGTACAATTTTACAAAAATGCTCTATGTACCTCAACAAATTAAACAAAAAAAGAAGTTGCCTCTTATGTTATATATTTTTTAATATTTAAATTCTTTTTAATTTATTAAAATAAAGATATGATATTTTAATTTTATTCTAGCTCACGGATTAGTGATTTTATATATTCTTAATTCAACTACTAAGTCAACTAACCCAACTTAATTCAGGTTGTATCAAACCACTGGTGATACGTGCACGTCTTCAGAACACGTTTGCAGTGACTTTTGTATTTTTATTTTATCATTTTATGATCAAACCACATAATGAAATTTGTGTTTTGTGCTATGTTTAAATTTTCATGAAGTTTCTATTACCCTGAAGATGGTCAAATGATCGAAATTGCAATCTACTTAAAATAAGACATACCTAAATTAAGTTGGATTATTGACATAGTTGCATTAAGAATTTATAAAGAAATAATCTATTATTTAATGAAATCAAATTATAATGTTTGATTTTTTAACATACTTTAAATGACAGTTAGTTTTGATGAAGATGAGAGGGATTCTTGCTACTGCATGCAGAGGATAATTCTTGTGACAATTCCATTTTTTTTTTTTCAGAGGTGTGGTTGAAAAAAAATTAGCAGCTTGTGTCAACATTATTCCTCAAATAACTTCTGTGTAAGTATTTAGGGTATGAAAATAATAATTAGTAATTGTAGTTAGAAACTAATTCTATCATCAACAAATGCAATCTCTACTTATATCTTTCGGTAGATCATTAATATGTTAAAGAAAAGGCCTCAATACAGATTCTTGTGTGCCTTTCCACTCTGAAACATATTTCTATAATCTTTATAAATAATTATTGTTCTTTGTTTTCTACTGTATGACTGAACCTGGAAGAAACAACTGCCACTTACTCCGTAGTCTCTCAACTTTGACAACAATACATAACTATCCACACAGTCAAAGGCCTTGGGCAAGACGCAGAAAACCATTAGTTATAATGTTGGCTGGCGTGTGGTTGTAGTCCTCTTGAAAACATACGATTACATTTTCTGTTCAGTTACTTTTAGGCATGCATTTGATGTTAATTTTTTCATAAATAATTATTTCATTTTTATTTATTATATTTGATATTATTATAAAATGAATGATTTTTGAAATGTAGCACTTTTTATTTGAAATAAAATAGAAGAATTAGATTATCTTACTAGGAAAAGCAAAACTAGATGACATTTCACACATTATAGCTGTTTTATAAAAATATATAGGTAATGTTTTAAAACATTATTTTTTTAGGTATAGTCTCTCTTATATTTAAGTTTAGTATTTTATTAATGTTAAATATTTTTTAGATACAAAAACATTTTAAGACATTTTCTGAATCAAATTAAAAGAGCTACACTAAACATTTTGCTTTATTTTATATTTTTTATGCAATTGAAAAAAAAACTTATACAACACCCAAAACCAGGACAGTTCCGGGGATTCAAATTTTTTTTTATGAATTTGTTAATACATAAAAACAAGGGGGAAATTCATAACATTATATTATTTGGAAATTATATGTTATACAAGGACACAGAAAAGAAGAATAATAGTAACACTAATTATTTCTGTTAATAATGCAGTTATATCTAGGGGCGGTTCAAGAGTTCGGGTTTAGTTAGTCCGCGTCTTTCGTTAGTCCTGGTCTAACTTAGACCGTGGCTTAAAAACAGGATTCAGGAGTCCGCGCCTAAATAGCTTAAGCTCGAGTTTATGTTAGACCGAGTCTAACTCTAGTCTCAGACTAACGGGCAGGAAAACGCAGGGAATTCATGTCGTAAGGTTGGCAGCTGCTGGCAGGGAGCAAAGTAGCATCGCTGGTCGACGGGCTTATCACAACAAAAGTGCCCTTCTATATTATGATGAGGGTTGGGTTTTATAGCCTTGTTGACTACTTTCTCTTTGATAGTTCAGGTCGAAAATTGTACGGGTTAGACGTGAAATAGTTGTTTGTGAGTGCGGAGTGCCGGTTCAACTTTGATTTGTTGAAGTTTTGTGTATTTTATTCATAGGAATATTTTAGTGTTTTTAAGTATTGTAAGGGTATTTTAGTGAAGTTTATGTACATTTTAATATTTTTATATTAACACTTATTTTATTAATTTGAAACACTACTAAGAGCGATGGCAGAAAAAAAAAATAAAACCCCACATGGTGCAAATTTCTCTCAAAACGAGTTGGGGTTTATACAATCAGTAATACTTAAACACCCAATAAGTAGAAGAAAAACTGAATGACCAAAAAAACAGAACCAATGAAGAAATTGGCCTGGGAGCAAATAAGGGATGAATATAACTCAGAGCCCTTACATACTAAGCGGAATGTACAACAGTTAAAAGGAGCGTAGAAACGCATAAAGAATTTTTACAATTCCAAAAAAGCTGCAGAGAGGCGAAGTACGTTCAAAACGGGGGGAGGGCCTCAATCTCCACCAGCTAAGGAGGACAGAAAGATGGATGAAATGTTCAGCGCAAACTCCGCTAGAAAATATTCCAGACGACGACGATGATTACACAGGTAATTTTACAGCTTATGTTAATTTCTAAATGCATTCAGTAGCGGATTTGCCACTAGGCCGCGGGTTGCAGGGGGGCCGCACGGGGTCCAAATCCTAGATCTGCTCACTTTAATTTTTTGCAGCGTCAAGCTATTTCGGTGCGTGTGCAAGCATATTTTCAAAAATTCGCCAAAAATAGTAATTCTATCCCAATCTAAAAGTGTTGCATATCTTTATTTTAGAAAAAGGTTCAAAGAATTCATATAAGCAATTAAAAATTTTATTGATGTAAAATTGTAAAAGTTATTAGGCCAAGAAACAAAAAATGTTCAGTAACGAAAGGAAAAGTTCAACTTTAGGCCTTCATAACTATTTGTTAACATGTTTTGTAATTGTACGATATTTTTACTCTGAAATACGATAATTTTCAGCCTTTGGTACGATATTTACTTGTACAAATCTGGCAACGCTGCGTCAGATGTCAGACTGTCTCTGCCAGACAGTTGAGGTTGAGCTGTTGATTGTACAATCAACGTTTAAGGTTATGTTTCAATGTTTTATAAATGAGTGTTTCGTGCAAAGTATGAAGTGAATAGTAAATGTGTAGTATGAAGTGAATGTGAAACGTGTAAGTGAAAAAGTTGTAAGCGGATAGTTCAGAAGGTAGGCCAACTCGGACGAATATTCACCATGAAAAAAAACATTCACACAGCTTGCTAGCGGGGCCTATAAACGTAAGTTGAAAAAAATTAAAGAGGAAGCCCATTTGGAAACCATTAATAAAAATAAAACACTAGATACTTTTTTTAAAACTAAGCCAATTTCTTCTGGAGATACACCTGTAGTTCAAGTTAGAGGTGAGTATGATTTTGAACCGGACTTAAATATGCCAAGTACTTCCACCGCAGAAGTGGGTCAAACAAGTTATGAAGATTACGACCCGACTCCAACTAATACTCCAAATATTAAAGGAGTCGACCTCATTCCCACTGATACTCCAAATATTGAAGGAGTTGACCCCACTACGACTGATATTCCAAATATTGAAGAAAGTAATGTAACTAAAAATACTGCTTATAATCCAGAGTTTAATTTATATGATCCGAATACATGGGTTAATTTAACGTCAAATGTAACTGATAACATAATTAGAAACTTACCAAGACATTGTTTAAACATTAAAGACAGTGATTTTTCTAAGTCTAAACGTGTATATGCAGACAAAGTAAGAGTAGCAAAAGAACACATGTTATTTACACGTTTGCCAAATGGGGAGTTGAAAAAACGAGAATGGATTATGTACTCTAATTCAAACGGGTGTTTTTATTGTGTCCCATGCAAACTGTTTCAACCTCACAAAAATGAGAACTCGTTTTTCAAGGGTTTTAATGACTGGAAAAATAGCAGCCGGCTTTCTGAGCATGAAAAGAGTGCAGATCATAGGTTGAATACAAAAACATTTGTCATAAGGTCTAACATTCTTGGAAAAATAGATTCTGCCTTACATGATAACTACATCAAAGAAGTAGATTACTGGCATAAAGTGCTTAAACGAGTTGTGGATGTCGTAAAATTTCTTGGCACACGTGGACTCGCTTTTCGAGGTAGTTCACATTCTGAGGAGAAATTTGGTTCCCTAGGAAATGGAAACTTTATGGGAGCCATAGAGCTCCTTGCGGAATATGATGATTTTTTTAAAACTCACATTCAAACAAAGGGCAATCCTGGATCAGGAAGAGTTAGCTATTTGTCTAAATCTATTTGTGACGAATTTATTGAGCTTATGTACAAAAAATTTGTTACTGTTATAATAGAAGAGCTGAAAATAAGTAAATATTATTCTGTAAGCATAGACTCCATGCCTGACATTACTCACTCAGACCAATTGACAATTATTCTTCGTTATGTTTTAAGTGATGGAATCCCAGTGGAGAGATTTCTATCTTTTGTTAAACTTAAGGACCATACAGGTGCACACATGGAAGAGATAGTTTTAAAAACTCTTTCAAATCTATATATTGCAATAAGTGACATGAGAGGACAGTCGTATGATAATGCCAGTAACATGTCAGGCTTGTACAATGGACTGCAAGCCCTCATAAAAAAACATAACAATTTAGCTGAATACGTTCCATGCTCTGCCCATTCATTAAATTTGGTTGGCACTCATGCAGCAGACTGCTGCTTGCAAGTTACGAAATTGTTCATGTTCATCCAAGAAATATACGTATTTCTGAGTGCTTCGACATCAAGGTGGGCAGTGATAGAGAATATAGTAAAAGAAAGTGAAACAAGACATAAGCTTCTTCCAAAGAGATTGAATCCCACTAGATGGGCTGCTAGGTGGCATGCAGTAAGAGCACTTGTACTTAATTATTGGAGCTATCACAACGCCTTTAGAAAAATAGCTGATGACCCTGAAGAAAGCAATGTTACTCGAGCTGAAGCAAACGGAATGTGCAAAGCGTTCTTAAAGCTCGAAACAGCTATCTTGCTCTGTCTGTGGTATGACATCTTACAACGTTTCGACAAAAGCAGTAAAACATTGCAAAGCACAAATACTGTGTTAAGTCTAACATGCAGCATCTACAAATCGCTCAAGGAATATGTACTTGGACTGAGAGATGACTATAACTCGTATGAAAAAAAAGGCCAAGAGCTATCAAAAACAGCGTCGTATGTGCATGACATGAAGAGACAGCGAAAAAGCAAAGTACTTCCGGGTGAGATTGGAGGCAGTTTCACTAATGAGCTCAATGGGAGAGAAGACATGAAGGTTAACACGTTTTATATTGTAATCGATAGGCTCACTACGGAGTTAGACAGACGGTCTGAAGTATACTTTACCTTAAATGAAAAATTTGGATTTTTGGACAACTTGTTATCACTTTTAAATGAAGACATTAGAATCAAAGCATCTGCTTTAGCGAACAAGTACCAAACAGACGTAAGTGATGACATTGGGGAAGAATGTGTTCATTTTAAAGAGTTTGTTAAAGACATTGACACTTTTCAAAAAGATGAAACTAACATCGTAAACGAGAAGAAAATAAAAGATTTTCCTTCGGAGTTTTTAAAACTCATTCGTGACAAGCAACTGACGACAATGTTCCCAAACTTGGATACAGCTCTAAGAATTCACCTCTGTATGATGACTTCAAATGCAACTTGAGAGAGGACATTTAGTATTTTAAAACGGATTAAAAATTATTTGAGAAATTCCAGTTCTGACTCAAGGTTGTCTAGTTTAGCCAGTTTTGTTGCAAATGCCGAACTGTTTAAAGACTTAGACTTTGATGACCTAGTCAAAGAGTTTGCTTCACAGAAAGCTCGAAAAGTTGATCTGTAGATACTAATTTAAAATCATATTGAATGGTTATAGTGTTATTTATATTATTTGTGTAAGGCTCTAATTTAGGTTTTGTTGGCGACAGTCGTATGTTATATTTAATTTTAAAAGTTTTTAAAGAAGAGTATGAGTATTGTGAGTATTTGTTTAGTTTGAAGTTTATTACTGTCTCTTGTGTTAGATATTAAATACAATACAATACAATACAACCAATTTTTAAAGATTATTTTAGCTATCTTAGGTTTTCTTGACGACAGTCGTGTGTTATATATTTAAAAGAAAAGTATTTTCATTTTGAAGTTTATTATTTTTTTAAGTTTATTATTGTCTTAGATATTAATTACAATACAACCAATTTT
>JAGFPH010002564.1:0-17307 GCA_018207615.1 Philaenus spumarius | reverse complement strand
GTAGCACTGATTAAGTCCCCATCAACTAGCCATTAATCTATGAGAGAAGACTGGATATCACTCTGAATGGATTGCAGATCACAGAGTAATTGTTTCTGGTGTCTCGATTAGGCTTGGACAAACCTTCTTCCATGATTTTTGAAGAGTTGTTTTCTTGACTTCTTCCCAAGCTTGAGCAGCCGAGTAAATCGCATCTTTAATATTTAGGCTTTTTATTGCTTCAAAAAGAGTGCAACCATCTTCTGTCAACTCTAACAAAGAACTGACATATTTTCTCCTGTCAATTAAAGCACTCAATTACTCCCTGGTCCATTGGTTGTATCAATGAAGTCACATGGGGAGGCAAAAACATAGCTTTTATGTCAACATGTGTAAGGTCAGACTCAGAAGGGTGACTTGGGGCATTGTCCAACAACAAAACAGCACGAACTGGCAGGTCTTTTCACTTAAGGTACTTTTCCACAGCCGGTACAAATTTGTCAAAAACCATGTTTTGAACAAATTACAATCCATCCAAGCGGAGTTTTGAGCTTGATAGTAAACTGGAAAAGCTACCCTAGGCTTTTTAGACTTGCCAATAACAAACAACGGCATTTTAAGACCACCACTGGCGTTGCTACATGTATCAAAGGTCATCCTGTCTTTTGAAAGCTTTGTTCCAGAGACAGTTTCACTTACTGAAGCAAAAGTGTTTTGCGGAAGCATTTTATAATTTAGGCCAGATTCATCAATGTTAAATAGTTGATCTACTAAAAGTTCATTTTCAAATTTTTTGAACTTTTCACCTAATTCTTTAGCTGCATTATCATAGGCTGAAAGCTTTTCGCCAGAAATAATAACTTGCCTAACGCCGTGACGATTTTTCCATCGCAAAATCCAACCCTCACTTGCTGTAAACTCAGTTTCTGTACCTCCCATTTTTTTGTGCAACTGAATTGCTTTTTCTTTTATGCTGGGTCCTGAAAGTGGAGTTCCTTTGCGCCTTCCCTGGCAAAACTAAACCCATACAGCATCATCTAAGAGTTCGAGTTTTGGTTTTTTTTAACGCTTTTCTATTTTTTATAGCATGTTCATTTTCTACTGTAATTGAATAAGCTTCAAGATCTTTTAGTTCTTTTTTCCAGTCTTTAACGGTTGTTACACCGACACCCATTTCAGCCGCTAATTTAGCAACTGACTCACCTTTATCCAGTCTTTGAGAACACTAAGTTTCTGTTCAATTGTGCACACAACACGTTTCCTCTTCGTACTAGTAGCCATTTCACTTGCAAAATTTTACTTACAGCACAATGTGACCACCACAACATCAACAGTACAGAAAAGCGGACTTCGATGAAATGAACGCGTTTCAGACAGGAAACAGACGTCTGCTTGTTGTGACAGGAAAACAAACAACAGATAACGCTGGCGCGCGCCCGGCCGGAAGCACAGATAGACGGTCAAACACACGGTTGGATGACACGGTGAGTCGGTTGAGCCGAGGTCGGATAAGAGAGGTCCTACTGTATTATCATTTATTCATTTAAGTTAGCGTTATATTATAAATGTATTAACAATACAATTCAATTTCATTTTAACATCATTAGTACTGGTATTTACCTAATTACCTCTGAAACATATTTATATAACTAAAACTATATTGCCAACTTTTAAATTATGATTTGAATTTTGAACATCTTGGGGGATGTAGGCATACAGTTTGGTCAATTTTTTCCCGGCTGCGGCTTGAGTTGGAGATTGGTTGATAAGAGATTCAATTGGTGGGGGGGGGGGCTCCTGGATTGTTTTTGCTCAAGGGCGAACGATGTCTCGCTTCTCTGTTTCATCACTCTGTTCTAAATACTCACCATTTTTAGAGCAAAACTGAAAAAAATGAAATAATAACATTTTATAAGTGCTACAAATACCTCAAACACTCTTCACTAAAACTTGTATACAATAGTAAGAGCCAAAGTTTGACATTTCCTAACTGTGACAGAAGCCAGCACATTATAGCGTTAATTAGCACTAATTTCAAATACAGTAGAGTCTGCTTTATCCGGCCTAATATGGCGGAGTACCAGGCCGGATACTATAAAAGCCGGATAATTGGTATAGGGTTAAAATAAGTGAATAAACGTACATAAGAAAACTTTACAGTACTACTGTAATTTAAATTGAAATCATTCAATAAAACAACAAATAGATGGACCAAATCTTGGGGTTTATTATAGTAGATACAACCATTGTTACAAGTGTAACATATTTTAACTAGAGTACTGTAAGTACAATATTGTATAAAAACCTCAAACAAATTTTGCATTAAAAGTTGTATAAAAATGATGGAGCAAGTTGAAATTTAATGAAGAATATGAAGTGAATTAACTAATTTTTTATAAATATCTTATGGTAAATTATTGAACTTAAATATAATTTTAAGTTTAAGATTCATTTTCTTTCGGTATCCAAGTCAACATACAATTAAAGTTTACTTACTTTTGTATTTGTCCGTCACGCGACTTCTTTCTTCTCATGGAGTCTCACGTGTCTGAAGATGGAGTAAATCTCTGAAACGCGTCATATGAGAAGAAAGAAGTCACGTGACAAATACAAAAGTAAGTATAATTTTAAGGCTCAAAACTTTTTAAAATGAATTTAACTAAAGATTTTACATTTGTTAATCGTCACAGCAATAAAATAACAGAATAACTTAGTGCTATTTTTCTCAATAGAAATTTATTTTTCATTTAGAAAAAAGTCTTTTATTGTTTTTCATATTCTGACCTCTTTTTTGCTGCTATATCTCTCCATCTCCGTAACCAAATAATGTTGGCGGGAGTTGATTCCTCTTGTTGAGTCACGTACTCAAACAGAGTGTCTATGGTTTTTAAACCCTCTGAGTGTAACACCTTATTTGTGTTTGAAGTGGTAATGTCAACATCTTCTTCTGCCGGTTCACTGGACACCATTCCCACTATGTCGTCATCCGTGATCTCTTCATTTTCATCGTGCTCCATCCACGGATTTATATCACAAATGTCTGCACTCTCGCATCCAGGGACAGCTTGGAGAAGAGAAACAAGCTCAAAATTTTCGTTGCCAGAGTCATCTTGTTCAACAGGCTCATATTTGTCACCTTTGTGGTCTAGTAAGACCTTCCAGGATCGGACGAGAGCAATCTGGGAGATTTCTTCCCATGCTTGTGAAATCCATCTAATCACGTCCAAGATGTCAATCTTCTTTTTTAATCTTTCCACGAATCCCTCGTCGTTCTCGATTCCTTAAATTAAAATGAGATAAGACGGAGATGATACCTTTTTTTTTCAAGGCCTCCAATACTCCTTGGTCCATTGGTTGACATAGAGATATGACATTAGAAGAAAGGAATAGCACTTTAATGTCAAAATCTTCCAACTTGTCGCTGAGGGTGTGAGAAGGGGCGTTATCCAAAACAAGCACGGCTTTTCTTGGTAGCTTGTTGTCCTTCAAAAACTTTTCTACAGACGGCACAAACTCTTTATAAAACCATTCTTTGAAAATGAATCCATTCATCCACACTTTTTTTTTGTGCGGTATACCATAGAGGAAGTAACTCCGGAGGCTTAAGATTTTTAAAAGCTCTAGGCTTCATTGACTTCCCAATAAGAGCAAGCCTTAATTTGTGAGTGCCACTGGCATTGCTACAAGTTAGAACTGTTACTCTTTCCTTGCTTCTTTGCTGTTGTTACGGGTGCTGCTGCTTCCTGCTTTGCGGCTAGTGTTGTTGTAGGCATCATTTGGTAGTTGAGCCCAGTTTCGTCACATTTAAAAATTTGGTCGCCTGACAAACCTTCTTTATCTACCAACTCGTGGAACTTTACTTTAAATTCTTCTACGACAACTTTATCAGCAGACAAAGACTCCCCGGCGACTGTTAACTGGCATATCCCATACCTTTTCTTCCATCGATCTAACCAGCTACTTCAGGCTGTAAAGTCACTGCTCTCAACTTCTAACATTTTTTTAAATTGCAATGCTTTCTCCTGTGATAAAGGTCCTGATATGGGCACGCCTTTCCCTCGTCATTGTTTCATGCCATAGAAACAATACTTCACTCGCTGTACAATGTGCATCTTTCTTCATTGTTTTACACAATTTTATGCCGTTTGTCGAAGCTTAGTTTGAGCACCACTTTTCTATTTCGGTGCGGTTTTTCCTCCAATCACCAACTGTATTTTTACCAACCCCTAGTTCTAAAGCAATTTTCTTAGCTGACTCACCTGCATCAAGTCTCTAAACCGCATTCAGTTTCTCTTCAATTGTCA
Source organism: Philaenus spumarius (assembly GCA_018207615.1). NCBI lineage: Eukaryota > Metazoa > Arthropoda > Insecta > Hemiptera > Aphrophoridae > Philaenus > Philaenus spumarius. The sequence continues at coordinate 13,024 of JAGFPH010002564.1, read as the reverse complement.
ACACAACCTTCTTCCTTTTACTACCACCACTCATCATGAATCACAAAATAAGTTTAATTCACACAAATCTTGCACTCAATAACGATATTTTCACTCACACAATAATAAAAACTCACTTAACACAGAAAACTTAACCTCAATGACAAAATAGCAGAGCTACAACCGATGACTGATGTGAAGAGAGAATAAAAAGAGCGGGAAACAGTCTAGCGACTAGCGATAAGATAGCGCCGCTGTGCGGGCTGCAAGGAAACTACACGATCTGCAGCTTGGTGAATAACACTTTATGTACTAACGCCTGCTATTTTGCGTTGATACTAGCCGCAACACACAACCGTAATGCTGTTGTCATCACTACATTGCAGGTGTTCTTACGTGTTGTAAGTTGTTTACGGATCGTTTAGATTGTGCTTCATTTATTTCATTATATTCTTTTGATGCTGGGCCGGATAATCCGAGGGGTCGGATAAAACGAGACCGGATAAACCGACTTTACTGTAGTTTACTAGGCAATAGACTGCAAGTAGAATGTTAACAGCTCAATAAGACAATTTTCCTTTAGTAGTAACAAATAAACGGTACCAGGAACTGGCACATACTTTCTCACAAACATATTTAAATTATTAAACAGATTGACTGTGACTTCATAATAATTGTAGGGTGGGGTAGGAGAGGTGATTTTTTTATTAAAGTAGGAAATTAACTAATAATACATATTATTATTATTATCTAGAGAGAAAACTATTCGATCGATTTCGAACAAATTTGCACCAAACACGTCAATGAGGCCTGTATAGATGCACGAAAAAAGGTTTTGAAAATTTTTGTAAAACAACCCCCTTTATGGTTAAAAAAAACCCCAAAAATCAGTTATTATTATTATTAGCTAAACAAGAATTTTTAGAAAGATACAGTTTTTTTCATATGGTAGGGTATGGTACATTAAAGGCTACAAATAAGCCAAATTTGATCAAAATCGTTAGAGCCGTTTTTTTATAAAAAAATAATAAATGATTTTTTGGGGTTTTTTTTTTTTGTTTCAAACCCGTTTTTGAAAGGTACGACTATCCTTCGGTGGAACAAACATCTTCAAATAACTAGTGTAATCAATATTGCTTGTTTCTGAACGTGTTAATCCACAAATGTTGTTCCTCTTCTTCTTACATGATGTAACCTTTTGGAAGTAAGCTTGAAGTTAATGTTTTATTAGTTATTCTTACTCCTCTGTTGACAGATCTCCAGCTCCTCACATCCAACCTTTCTACATCCGCCTTCACCATCTTTTTAACTCTTTCATGATCTGCCCCCTACCTTTCTTCAGTAGGTAATTTTTCATTTATTCTGACCTTTCTTAAAAGTCTCCATACAGTTCAAATGACTTTGAAATTCTTTGAAATTTGATAAATCTTAGTATATTTTCATTGTTGATTAGGTGATTTTTCTGTGTTTGTACTTATCCTCAACGTGCCATCTTAATTTTTCATGGGCCAGTAACTAAACCCACGACCCTGCTGGGAAAGTTTTAAGACAAGACAAAATCGCGGGATAAACCACTCAATCGTACAGCCTGGCAAGACATTTACTTAGTTATGATCACTTCCCAGGCGTATGCTTGTGATATATAGCGGGCAAAGCGTGCATCGGCAACGTAGGTGTGAATTGTTCAATAGGAGGGGTGGCAGAGTTAGCAGTGTTGCTATAGTCGAATCCCCCCTCTACCGACTTTGATGGAACCATCCGGAGATTACATTTTTCCACATTTCCAACCTACTTTTTGTGTTTAAAACGTTAAAAATAATGTTTCAGTTACTCTGTGCCCATAAATAAATGTGCGAAAAGAAATACGTAGTTTGTTTGTTTTGAGGAGCGAGAAAATAGGCGGCCTCATCAAAGGAAAGAGGGATTTCTAACATTTTTCGAGTTCTGAGAAAACTGAATTCAAAGTTTGATATTGGCACATTTTTTTTAAAGCCGCTACTTAATTTCTAATACAGTAGAAACTCTCTTAACCGGTCTGGTCGGGACCGAGACCCTGGCCGGTTGCCTGTTTGGCCGGTTGATCCGAGGTTCCCGTAATAAGTAGATTTTTGTTAAAAAATAACCTAATAATAAGTTAATAATAAACTATTACCTTTTATGTCCGTCAAGTGATCCACTGAATGCGAAGAAACACACTACCGTGGTTTCAGATGAATATCACTCATCCATCTTCAGGTGAAATTATCACTCCTATGAGGTCGTCATGAACATTAAACAACTGTTAAACATATAACAGTACAAAAAACAAAAACACACAAACAACGTACACATTTACAAAATTTTGAACACCCGTCTCATGTGGTCATCACGGATGCCGAGTCAGAACTAAGGTCAAGATCCCCTCCAAACATCGGTGGTACCCACTCCTGTATAAAGTTATTGGGTACTTTCATTGCAGTGTCAAATATTAAGTTGGAATTAAGCAATAACTTATCATTTAGGACATTGTGTCTGTTGAATAAAAAATAAGCAAAAGCTATAACTTAAAACATAAGACAGATTTTAAGCTTTGGCTAACATTTTTCAGCTTTTGATAACTAGCCTTAACTAAAGGTTATTCATCTCACTTTAACCAAGTGCTAAGACTAAAAGCTTTGACTTAATAGTGAAAGCTAAAGCTAAGACTAAATGCTAAAAGCTTTTGCTTATTTTTTATTCAACAGACACATTATGAGGTTCCATTTTTACGGCCTTATAAATTTCAAATTCTACAAATACTTCTTATGTATTTACTTTTATCACACAATTTTAATACCTCCATGTTAGTTTGTAAGTCCGTGTATTTATGATCGGAGTCAATTAGGTGTGCAGCAAAATTAGATGTTATTGAAGTAGGTTTAGATTTCGGCAAATGTTCCTTGAATCTCTTCCCAAATGAACGACCGGTTTGTCCTATAAAATATTTAGGACAGTCGTCACAATTTAATTTGTAAACTCCAGTACACTCAGCTAAGTTTTTGATACAAACTTTATGTTGTAAATTTGTCTGTAATTTATTGTTTGTGGAGTAAGTTAAGGTGACATTGTTTTTAGCTAATTCATTGTGCAAAGTATGATTCAAAAAATTGCCAAAGTCTGTGGAGATAAACTTCTTCTTTTTTGTATCATTGCTTAGCAATGCAGGCATTATTATATTGTTTTTCTTCTTATTCCTGTGTTTATGAACTATCAATTATGGAACTAGTATAACCATTTAACACCGCTATATGTTTTAATATTGACACCTCACTATCAAAATCTTCTGCAGAAAGAGGAAGTGATAAAAGCCTATGTACAAAGCTGTGATATGCCGCTCTCTTGTGTTGTGCGGGATGATGGGAGTCGTTATGTGTAGTTTGGTCTGTGGTAGTTGGCTTCCTGTATATTTTAAATGAAAAGCTGTCTGAAATCCTTGAAATGGTGATATCCAGGTAATGTAGGCATTGATTTGTTTCGATTTCCAGAGTGAATTTTAATTTAACATGTAATCCATTCAGGTAGTTGTTAAAAAGATTCAATTGTCTGCTATTGCCATTAAATAGAACAATAATGTCATCATCATACCTGTGGTAAGAGATTAACTTGCTATGGTATGTGTTCATAGAGGAACATATGTGTTTGTTTTCCATGTGATTCAAAAAGACTTCTGTCATAATACATGATAAGGGCGAACCCATCGCAAGTCCATCATTCTGTATGAAAAACTCTTCATTAAACTGGAAATAGTTTTGTTTAAATATTTCAGTAATTAGCCTCATTAATTGCGGAGCCAAAAAGTTTGGAATTTTCTAATAAATTTTCGTGTAAAATATTGTTTCATTTATGGGCTAAAGTATGACTTTTCAAAACTTTTAAATTTTATTTCTCTCCTGATTATTCGGTCTATTTTTCTCCTGTCGGTTTTGTGTATTTTAGGTAAGCCTTTTAAAGATGGGGCTTGTGGTTTAATGACCTTTGTGTATCTAATATCACTATCAGATAACAATACAGTACTATTTGAGATCAATTTGCTTATAGACTTGCTGTAGTTGACAGTGGGATCAGAGTTCAATTTCATAATGCCATTAGTATCGATAAAAAGTTTTACTTTGTCAATATATTCAGAATTTTTCATAATTATTATTGAATTCCTCTTATCTGCTTTTGCTACCTGAGCATCGTGCATCTCTAACTTCGACCTAATATCTGAGGCAATACGCAATTCATGTCTGGACTTTAAGCAAGATAAAGTTTTTAACCCTGCAACTGTCAGACTACTCAATTTGAGTGGTCGTGGGGGCGTGGCACGTGAAAACGATCAATTTTGACAACTCTACTTGTAATGAATATTTCACCCACTAAAAACTATCCAATCGCAATAAATCAAAAACCGTTGGAAAGGAAATGATCTAAACTTTAATTTTTGCATTTACAAGTTTTTTCTAAAACGTATATTTACATACGTAATCATCGTTGCAGTTTTTTAGTTTTCTCTAAAGCCAATGTAAGCCAATGTCGCGCGAATTTTAATGCACCAAAACTACCTTTAATTCCAGTTTCTTTGTCTTTCAATACAGCCCGCCCTGTATTTTTCTGAGTTATATCTGTATACTGAAGGATTCATCACACTTTTACCTATCTGAAACTGCCATCCAATCCAAAATCGGACAAATAGTTCCAAAGATATGGAATTGTCTGTAAACCTTTGCAATTGAGCAGATTTCAACCAATAAAACAACACATTTTGCGTTTGAGATATCTTTTATAATTCGAATTATTTCAATAGACTTTTTGATATCTATTTATAGACCAAAGTTCAATCTTTCATTTGGTGTAAAGCAAACTATATTTGACTTTTTAGATGTTATTCAAACAGCAGTTGAAAGTTCATATTTGCACAGAATTCATACTACCGCTTGAGTTTGCAAAACAAGGCTGTTTCCATTGTCTTCAACGGTCATATTTTGAATTTCCTTTGTCCGCACGAAGTTTCATTTGTTTCATCTTACTTTTGTAATTCAATTGATTCTAAGTAAAACACTTTTATGATGAGGTAATATACAAGTATACAGTTCAATTCTTTGATTTATTCTCTACACTTTGTTTTAATAATATTTCATTTTTGGGCAAAGCATATATTAGTAAATTACGTTTCAAATTAGGCGGTTTTGTTAGCAATCGTGTATTTGGAACACAAAAACTGGTGTTTTCAAAATAAGAAATTTGAAATCGATAAATGTTTTTATACAGTTCTATTTAGAACTAAATTACAAAACTTTTTTACATTTACGAAAAAACTACAAAAAATGTTTACGACTTGTTATGTAAGCCTAAAGTTGAACTTTTTCCTTTTGTTACTGAACATTTTTTGCTTCTTGAGCTAATAACTTTTACAATTTTACATCAATAAATTTTTTTATTACATATATGGATTTTTTGAACCTTTCTCTACAAAAAAGGTACAGAACACTTTTGGATTGGTATGCAATTACTATATTTGGCGAATTTTTGAAAATATGCTTGCACACGCACCTAAATGACTTGGCGTTGCAAAACATTAACATGGACAGTTGTAGGGTTAAAGAGTTGAGATGCTTGAATACTCTTTTGATTTTATTGTTCACTATTACTCTAGCCGAATTGCGTGTTTCAACATTGTCTAATGATTTCAATGTAGCTTCAGAGCGCAATATTTCCGAAATAATGTTCTTTTTGTTAATAGGATTGGAGAAGTTGTAATTAATTACTTTGTTTAACAAGCTAATTTCTTTTTCCGAAAATACTATATTTGATTTGTTAATGACTCTAGGATGAAACGTGTGATTACAAGAAATAACTTCACTCACTTGTCTGCGCATAAGACTATTGAGTTTATTACGGAGGGTATTTCTTTTTTGGTACAGTAATATGCCGATTTGGTTTTCAATAAACTCATAAATACTAGAATATTGTGCTGGGTTATGGATGAATATAATTCCAGATGTGCTTTATACAACTGTCGATTTAATTCTGACTTACGAGCATATGATAATTTAATTTCACTTTTCAACCGTATTTTTTCTGCTGAGACTCTGGTTTTGTTAGCAGAGATGGAATTGTCTCTAATCTTTATGGATATGAATTTTGGTGTAATGTTCTTATGTAGACATTTCTTGTTAAATTTTATATTCTCAACTGTCACAAACAATTTTGTTTTAATGTTCTTATAATTAAAAACCAGTTTTGCTTGACTTGCTCCACAGTGAAAAATAACCTACATATTTCATAAATAATCAAGCAAAAGACATTACTGCAACTCATTTTATTGTATGTACATACATACATGAACAAACACCAACAAATTAAACATTTTAAACTTACATAAACTTTGAAAACTGAATTTACATATACATGTACTGTATCATTGTTTTAAAAAATCAGTTATTTTTTTCTGTTTCAAAGATTTTTTTTAAGCCAAGACTCTCCATTTTCGTACGTTCATCACGTCTAATGCCGTTGAATCTTTTTGCTGCTCAACACATTACTCAATATGTTACAAATATTATATATTTTGCCCTCACAAAATTCAGTAAAGGTTCCGACAAAGCAACAGAAGAAGAAAAAGAAACAAAGGATGTCGCTTTGTCAATTGATTCTAAGAAAAAATACAATTTCCGCGGAAGCAAGAGGGGAATCAAACTCACGCTCCCCCCTCCCCTGTTCTGCCTGCCACAACACTAACACATTGCACACCTAATGTTGCGTCACCCAGCTTTATTTTCCAGGAAATGTCCGTCAAACAATCAATGTTTGAGACTTTGGCCAGTTACAGTAATATAATCTGTAAGAGGAAAAAAACTCTGTTGTTCCATCGGATCGGCCGGTGGCCGGTTAAGAGGGGTTCTACTGTAGATGTTAAGTTGTAGAAAATGTTCTAATTTTGATTAAAAAAACAAAATTAAATATTGCACATACAAATGTTTAACCTAATTTTTTAAACTTAAAAAAACTTACACATTAAAACTTTACACACTTAAAAATGTTACTTAATTTACAAATTGTAGGTCCCCTCAGCTCCAATTAGCTCGAACTACCAGGACCCTACTGTACATTAAAAGAAAAGTATAGTTTTTCTTTTTAATGAATGTCATGAATAAGGTTGTCAATAGTAGTAATACTGTATATTTGTTTGTCCTTTCACTCAAGCTAACAAAAATATGATTTCCTGTTGGTACATCTTTATAACGTCACTCAGATGTAGCCTCAAAATTCGTTCGGTCCCTTTTGTTGACGCTATAACCAAGTTTAACTGTATTTCACTATGTGAAGAAATCTTGCTCAGGATGGTTCATAGTATAATCTTTCTTCTTTTTTACAATTATAATTAATATTCTCCTTTTAGTTATCGAGCTCCACGTTGTGGATGCCAATTTATAATAGTCTTTCTTTTATATTATTGTAACAATATTAAATAATATAGTCTTCTTTTATACAACTTTATAATGCTTTTATTTAAACAGTTATTTTATGTTACAATATCTTTACAATTTTATTTACCTTCAAAATTAAATATATATATAGCACTTAAAACATTTGATCAATTAAATTACTACTTATAGTTTTACAATATATTTTTTATTAATATCTTATATCTCGGGTCTATTTAGTTCGTGGCTATTTATTAAATGTGCATATTTATGATTTTAATATTAATTATCTTATTTTCTAAAATGTATCTAAATTATAAAAAATGGTTTAAAAGTTAGTTTGTGCTGGAAATTAATAATTTTATAAGTTCAATTTTGAAGAGTTCACTTTAAAATATAAGGCTAGATATTACCTCTACTTAGGTTTAAACTTGTTATATTCTTCTGTTGTTTAATGGTTTTATTATTCTGTTCAAATTTATTCAAATTTCTGCCTGGAAAGTTTTATAGTTTTCAGTTCTTTTTTAAAACGTGTATACCCTGGGTAGGTTTAAACAATACTGAACAATACTTTGGTTACTTTAAAAACATCTGTTCTACAATTAAAACTGCCATCTAATCTCTTGTCTGTTTAGGCATTTGGCTTGTATTGGAAAAACTTACAATTATCTGCCAAGTCTTGTTTTCACCATTTTTTTACAACACATACCTTTTCTTGTTATTATTTTTTGATTTTTAATATTTGAAATGTTTTTTTTTTAAAGTTATAATTTTGAAATATTCATTCACCTATATCACACTCCCTTATATTGTCACTGCCTCTTTTAGCGGTAATCGATTTATTGTACGGATTCACTTGGTTTCTTTATCAGACTTACAAACTCCAATCTCAGCTGTGCTTGTTTACATTTTGTTATTTTAAAGTTAATTTATACAATCACCATTATTTCTTATATCCTAATTTAACTATATATTATGCTCTTTTATACATTCAAACTATGGCGTAACTTTACTATTCGACTCTAGCCTAATATTTTTTCAGACAATGACGTTGTTTTACATTCTACGTTAAATGTTGAATACAGGTAAACATACTGTGACTAAATAGGTTAGGTCAGAACCTTTTAGGTATTTTTTTAATTATTATTTTTGCATTTATGTTAGCTCTAGGTTAGCCCAGAGTCGAATAGTAAAGTTCCGCCCAAACTATTATCTGCACATTTAACAAATTTAACATTATTTACAATTTTGAAAATACGATCGAATCTAAATTTTGAGGTTATGCTTTAACTGTTTCTTAAAAAAATTATTATAAGAACAAAGGTAGGTTTAACATTTAAAATAGGTTAATTAGTTCATTTTAATCTAGTTATTTATAGTGACTTTTATTGTTTTAAAATTTTTTAACTGTATATTTATTTGTCTTTAAAATTCTGCTAGGCTAGGCCTAATTTCTTCATTTAAAAAAATATATGAAACTTCACATTTATAAATGAAATTAATTCTCAGTCATTTAAATGTTACAATAGCTAAAATAAGTGATTAAGCTGAATTAGAAAATGTTTAGCCTTTGTTTTAAAATGTGTAAAAGTAAACAAACATGTATGAAAGAAAATGTATTCAGAAACTTGTCCTTTGCACGTCAAAAGAAACGTAATATTTAATTTAACTTGCAGAGTAAAACCTCAACGTTGATGTAAAATCAACCATAGTGAGCTAATATTAAAACTACTGTACCATACTTATAAACAAAGTTAAACAAATGGTATATTATTGAACACGATTGTTACATAACAGCATTACACAAAATGGATTTGAGCCTTGTCTCCTGTTGTAAAATTTGGTAATCCCGTTCGTCGGTTGGTGTAAGAAAGTCATAATGAAAAAAGATAAAGCATTCTAAACTTAAATTTTTTGTATTTAAATAATAGAATGTCTTAGTATGAAATATTATTTATTGAAACTAGTCAGAACTTTAATAATAACTAAACAAGTTTTTATAAAGAAAGGAAAAAGGACTCATTACATGAAATGTTATTGATAATATCAAGTGCAAATGGGGGGTTGCAGTTCTACGTGCCTATATGCGAGCTGCCACTGTTCCTGGTAAGAGGTTAGTAATTAATTGTTAGACAAGAGCTTATCCCACCATCTGAAAGCATCTTGGTGTTAGGAAAGTCTATACCCGATGGGTTCCGAGGTTACTTACAAAAACAAAAAAGATGTCAGATTGCAAATCTGTACATTCTGGCTGCAGAAAAATCTAATTTTTGTTTGTGCTCTTAAAAGAAGTGCTGAGAGGGAATGATCTCAGAACAATCAAGAAGTCGAGGGTCATGTGTGCAATTGGTTAACAACACAACCTCAAAGTTTCTTTAAATCAGATATCTACAAGCTTCCAAAAAATATTGAATGTGCATGAGACTATGTTCAAAAATTTTTAAGTTTTTGTTTGTATTTTTTCATGATCAACAAATTAATCTAAAGAAAGTTCAGTTTCTATTTGATTTACTCTTTTAGTTAATGTCATTTCAAAAAGTTTGTATTATAATTTTTTCTTGTAGGTACTGTATAGCATTTTGTAACATTTGCTGTGCAATAAATTTATGTACATGGAATTTTTTAATCCGATGACAGTTCTTTCTGTAAGAGTAATTTGAGTTGGTTATGCCAAGTGTAAAACTGCTCAGGGCTATTGAAACATAGTTACCTTATTGTTGCTTACTTTTTCAATGTTGTGTATTTTGATGACATTGAGGATTTTATAATCCCATTTCCAATTACATAAACAAATTCAATTTATTATAATTAAAGTTTTGTTGTTAAATGTCAGCCTAACAAAATTAATTAATGATAGCCCAATGAATGAAAACATGATCAACCATTAAAAGTATGTTTAACAACATAATATGTAGGTACCCGAGTGTCCATAAAATAAAATGCCTATGATTTGATAAATGTACAAACCTATAGATATCAGTCAATAGTTTGATTAGAATCAATAACAAAAACGGATTAATATTAAGATGGTATTTTTTCATTTGATGGTATATAATTGCACCTTATCAAATTACCTGTGGCAGACTTTCTATATCAAATTTTTGGAGCAATATTATAACGCTCCATTTTTAATGCTTGTAGCCTTACTGGATTGTTAAATATCTACTAACTTTAATTACATTATGGCGATTCCGTAAAATATTTGAGTTGAGACCACATGCATCATGAATGAAAACAAGCACCTCTAAAAAATAATTTATTATTTTAGGTATGTGTTTGATGTCATTTGTTTATACAATGGCAATCCATGACAGACCGGTTGTTTGTTATTGAACTTTAGCGAAGTGGAATGTGAACAAAAACCTAACTTCTTTGACCTCACCATCACAAAATCAGAACGGAAACTCACATTTAAAAGATATAGAAAATCCACCCAGACTAACCATACAATTCATACCGACTAAACCATAGTTTACAATTTCAAACCATCCCATATCGCATACATTAGCCGCCTACGAAGGTTCATAGATTGCTGAGCATCCCCATGAAATCAGAAGATTTTAAAGAAGAAATTAATTCATAAAATACATAGCTGTCTCGGATGGTTACGAAACCTCAATTATTGACAAGATAAATAAAAAGCAAACTAGAAGAAAAAATTTAACAAAGCCACTCAACCCAAACCCAAATTTATTGCCTTTTAACTTCAATAAAGCCCTGGAACATACAGCACATAATATTTTCTGCAAACAAGGCTTCCACCTACACTGGATTCCACGTTCACCGTGCAGTACAGAGCACCCATAAGCCATGTTATCCATACGACAGTCTCTGCTATAATACTAGCCAACTAAAAAACATCAACTCCCATACAATGCTCAGTCAGTTGACGCAACTCACCTGACAATAAACGTGATATTTCCTGTAATGGTAGTAGCATGTATATTCTCCCGTAAGACCTGTACTGCACGGTGAACGTGGAATCGAGTGTAGGTGGAAGCCTTGTTTGCAGAAAATAGCCTTATAGAACTTTCAATAGCCTAAAAAAGTTTTAAAACCAAAAAAAGCAAGAGACCCTGACCAATTTAACAGCAGCGGTGTGTACCAGTTATCATGTGATGATTGCCCAAAAACTTATATAGGCCAAACTGGACGCACATTTAAAACCCGCTTTATAGAGCATATTCCATCTTCCAAACGTTCTATCACCAAGAAAATGGTTTCCAAGTTCACAGAACATTTAATTAGTGCGCGTTTACAGTTTAGTTGATAGCATTGAACTTGTAGAGGCTTGCCCGTGCTACTACCTAACGTAACTACATCGGCTCCTATTAACAACCACATTGAATTATGAATATCATTATCTCAGTGTTTAATTCAAGTTCCAAATTTCTTCATTTCAGTAATGTACCTCATGTTTAAGTAAACCCCATTAAATATTCCCAATAACTATTTTAAATGAGTTTTATGAGGTTGTGATGTTTTTATGCTGGCTACTAGCGAAAGATCTCCGTTTGAATAGCATGGGCAGGTATTCAACTAAACTGTAAACGCATAATTACACAGACATTGACAAAAACTTGAAAATATTACATTACTGCAATAAAGGTCTATTAATGAACGCAATAGAGGAGTTCCACATATATAAAATGCAAAAACAAAATCTAGACAATCTACTTAATAATAAGTTGCTTTTTCATTCCCACACCATCTTCGATATGATTAATAGCACGGAAGCAATTCCAGCGCTTCACGATGTACAAACTTAAACAATAACCCAATTTGCATTGCATGATTATGGTCCGAGTCACAGATAATTAATACTAATTATTTACCTTAAGTCCGTCTTGTGACTCCTTGTCGTTTAGTTTAAGACGACATGTTTCGGAGCCGTAACTCCATCATCTGGTCATCCCTCTGGTGAGTTCGTCGAACATTAAAATTTTATAAACACACACATTTACACACGCACACTAACACACAAACACAGTTCGTCACACGAATAAATACAAGAAATAAGCCGCATCTCAACGTCCGGTCAGTATAATGCAGTGCAGCCTACTGATCGTTATCTCTGTATGTTTTATACAAATGGTTGATAGCCGTGTCGTACAAATAGTGGGAGTTGAACGTAAGTTTGTCGTTTAATACTTCATCTGGTTTTATTTTGAATGTTTTATATATTTCAAACTCCTCTATAGCATTCATTATTCTTCCTTTTGTACACGTGTATAAGGCGTCTACTGTTGAGTTGAAGTCTCCCGGCTTATGATCCGATTCAATGAGGTGACGTGCATAATTTGACCTATAGATAACAGAGCTCTTGTTAGGGAGCTGTTCTTTATAACGTTCCTTAAACGTTCTCCCTGTTTGACCGATATAATGTTTGTCACAATCTTGGCAATTAATTCTGTATACTCCGGACCTTTCCTCTATTGGGGTGATAATTTTTGGTTTTAACGAAGCATATAAGTTATTATTAGTACGGAATGATATGGTTATATTATGTTTCTTGAAAACGTTTTGTAAGACATTTGGTAAATATTTAGTATATTCTGAAGAAATATAGCTGTTTTTTATGGTAGTGTCATTCTCAGAGCGTTTCGTGTTCTTTTTCTTTT